>LGAG01000695.1:280745-296084 GCA_001278395.1 Lerema accius | reverse complement strand
ATTTTGTTGATGTGTGTATATTAGGATGTAACTATTTTCGTCTGTTAATAGAATGTTAATAAGATCAAAGTCTTTGCAAATATCATCAATGTCAGTTAAACTATGCCAAAGATATGATTTTTAAATTCCAATTCGTACTAAGTATTAAGTATTTTCTAAAGGCTTTATTTTAAAACGGACAATTTGTACGGGTTTATCACCATAGTAATTTTTTGTACTCTGGAAAAGACCTATCAAACGGCAGTAAATTCATTTTGATTTGTCATGGGTACTAAAATGTCTTTCCTCCTTTTATAAATAAACTTTAAAGTAAATTTTGAAACTATAATTATCAGCAAAAAAAAATTGATTTGAAATGGCCAATACAGTAGAACAGCAGTTTTATAGGTAAAGACCCATTTTTTTTTAAATCAATCATCAATGCAAGTTGGATTTGGAGCCAGCTTTCGTACAAACAGTCCTTCCGATATCTAGTACTTTATACCCACAAACTGAACTTTGATAATTTATGTTATGATGCTCCATTTTTTTCCAGTGAAATAACTTAATATGCTTGTCGTCAGTGCACGATAACCTTGGTTTAACGTGCAAATAGAATTTCGAAAATGAGCCGAAATCCGTCTGTGTACAGTGTCTATGTGTACGTTGTTTAAGCACGCTTAGTATGGAGTTTAACTACCGTTTACTTTAAACTTTAGGCCCCGCGTGCACTGTTGAGACACGGTCTCAGGACAAACATAAGAATGGTAATGATTTGAAAAGAATTGTAATGAATCGCATGCCAGCACATATGGGTGCGCTCACGGATCGACTTGAGTTTCGCGACACCAAAGATATCATTTAATTCATGGTTATGTGATTAAAAGGAGCATTAACATTTATAATTTTTCATAACCAAAGATGGACGTATTTTACTGAGTTTCTTAATGAGGTAAGTGTGGTTCTGCATATATTAATGAAAGAAACTCGATAGTAGTGGAAATATGAAAGAAAAGACTGCTTTTGAGTACATTTAATACATAATTTTTTATATCGTTCGTTACACACTTACTTTCTAAGATTATAAGTTGTTCCATATACTATAGAGTAAGGTGAATAATGTACCCATTTCAATGAATGTGTTATTTTCAAATTGCAAGCTCATTTGGCTTATGTTTATATTAAAACTATATAATTAGCACATGTTAATGCCATCAGTAATAGTTTATCAAGTATAAAATAAAATTAATGAATTGTACAGTAGCAACATACGAGGGGGCGTTTTTAAGTTTGCGGAATGGCGGGGTTGGAGGGGAAATAAAATGTCAAAATTATTTTTCTTTTTCTACATATTCTCCTGCAAGACGAATACATTTTTCAAATCTTTCTATTAACTTATTTAAACGCTCATAAAAGAATGTTTTGTCCTTGTCGGAAAAATACGAGGAAATTGCGTCCTTAACTTCTTCGTCTGTAGAAAATTTCTTTCCACTAAGCTCTTTTTTCATTTTTGGAAAGAGATAATAATCGCTGGGAGCTAGGTCTGGACTATAGGGTGGGTGATTTAAAATAACAAAGCCCACCTTATGCAGGGCAGCCAGTGCAATACGGCTCTTGTGTACGGGCGCATTGTCGTGCAACAGCAGGACACCTCTGGTTAATTTTCCTCGTCTTTTTTCTTTGATTGCTTCTTTTAACCGCTCCAGAATTGTTGCGTAATATTCTCCGGTTATAGAGACACCTTTGTCTTTTTAATCTATTAACAAAATTCCTTCTGAATCCCAAAAGACTGTCGCCATGAGTTTTCCGGCCGATTGTGACACCTTAAACTTTTTAGGAGGTGCTGTACCCTTTTTATGCCACTGCATAGAGTCTTGTTTAGACTCAGGTTCATAATGGTGAACCCAAGTTTCATCTCCAGTAACAATTCGATTCAGTACAACATCCTTTTCTTCTCCACAGAGGTCCAAAAACGCACGGGAACATTCAACGCGCGCTTGTTTTTGAGGCGGCGTGAGCATTCTTGGCATCCACCGCGCGCTGACTTTAGTCATGCCAAGATGGTCATGCAGAATTTTAAAAATGGTTGTATCCGATACTCCAACCATTTCTGCAAGTTGTTTCTTCTTCAGCCGAGCATCTTCCAATACAAATTTTTCGACTTTCGCTATCGTTTCCGGAGTGGTCACCTCAACAGACCGTCCTGGTCGTGGGTCGTCTTCAACTAAATCCCTGCCTTGCTTAAAAAGGTTGTGCCACTTGTAAACCATCGTTTTTCCAGGGCAAGAGTCCCCGTAAACCGATGACATCTCTTCCATTATGATTTGCACAGACTTTCCTTGCTTGGTAAGGAACTTTATGACGGCGCGATGCTCGATTTTCTCCATACTTCAAATTTTCTTCCGGATTGAGTTGTTTAATTGTCGATAGTTTTAAAACTAATGATTCAATTGTGATAAAACTTTATATTTATACTATTTATGAGTCATTTAACACGTACAGCCCTTAACGAGCCCGCTATCCCCCCTCCAACCCCGCCATTCCACGAACTTAAAAACGCCCTCTCGTAGATGTAATTTTCTCTAAATTTTTAGAAGCCACATCCTAGAAATAGGTACATACTTTCGCTTATAAACTATTACTCAAAGTGAGAATAATGTAGTTTTAACATTATAAGATTTTCTTCATCAATCAAAAAGCTTAGTTTCCAAACTAAAAGCATGCTTTAAACCGTTGGTGAAGAAAAACATTATTATACGAGTACACCTAAGTTACAAGTTTTGTCGTGTCGCTACAAGTGGTATCGTTCCATAATCCTTAAGAAAGCTTATACATTAATTATCTTACTTCTAGTCATGTGGACAGTTCACATGGTTAGTAAATTCTAAACGCAACCGACACTTTGTATATGTTACGGTAAACTTGATGAATTGAAAATTATTAATAATTTTTCAAAATTATTAATAATAACCACGTCATTTGGTAAATGTGAATAATCAAATGAAATTCATCACTTTTATGAGTTATTATTAATAATTAGCTATACACATTGGTAAAAGTAATAAATTAAGTAAGCACCAAGGTTTTTTTTATTAAACAGGTATTTAATTTATGGGATATTTTTAAGTCTACATCATATAACTTATCACCTATCTATTTATGTTCTACAATTTAAAGTTTTTTTTACATGTAATAAATTATTTTACGGCAAATAAACTTATTTGTTTATCAAAACTAGAAATGTAAATAATTGGAAAACATACTCGTAATTGTATGATGTATCTTGTTGATGTCAACAGTCTTTAATATATTTTTCTCAAATGCGCACCTAAAAAGCTGCTGGATGTACAAAAAAAGTATTATTCACAGACATATAAGTATACTTGTACTAAAAATTCTGATTGTACCTTAAATTAATTGTTGGAAAATGTCAACTTTAGAAGCAAATTATCAGGCGTGGAAGTGGGGGGAAGGGGGGGCCGCTGGCCCCCCGCAAAGGGGGGTCTGCGCGGGGCGAAGCCCCCCGCCAGTTTAAAAAAGCCATGGTTCTGCAGAAGATAGTTGGCTAGGTTAGGTTCGTTAGGTCGCTTTTTTAATCCAAGAAGAAGGAGCTCCCCGCTCACGCGGGGTCCCGTCGACATCTGTGACAGATAATTAAAAAGTTGGTTAAATAGAGTTGCGTGATATACCTACAACTGTTGCCAAAATCACCTTAGTTAGAGTTGCCAATTTTGATGTATAATTAAAATTATTGATTGAAAGTGGGATTTTTTTAATGTCAAAATCGTGACTTTTTTATTTGTTAGTCAAATACCAACCGAAACGGGTCTTAACTGTGACATAGTAGTTCGGTTGCTTACAACTTTATTACATTTACCGATACTAAGGTTAAATTATCAATAATCACCGACAAATGTGATTAATATATCACATTTACCACTGTTTCCGGTAATTATTAATAATAGTGAACAATTATTCATAATTTTCGGTTATTCACATTTACCGTAACATATACATTCTAAGATTTACACTTTTTCTTTTCCTTCAAACCATTGACAAAAATTGATTCTAAATTCTAATCAGTCATCAGTCACTTTAAAATAAATTATATTAATACCATGCCATTTGTTCCTAAAATAAATGAGTCTCTTACCTTTTTATATTAATTATACATAATTATATGTATAGTAGACAACCTTGTTATGGTTATACCAAATAAAATATAATATGTTATGAAGTATTCTTAACCAAATAAAGGACATGGTCAGTTTGAATTCTTATGTAGGTTTTACTTGGATATTCAAAGTTCATGAGATGTATACAAACATTATTTCTCAAAAACGAGGGTTTTTTACTTTATCCATAGATTCGAGTTCTATAATAAAATAGTGTCAAAGGAACTTTGTTCCAACAGATTCCAAAACTCTTAAAATAAGCTATAGGCGTTTTGTAGTAATTTGCACATAATATTTGTTCCTTAATTGTTCAAAAAAATTATGACATTCTTTTCACCTAATTAAAATATTCCATTTTTTTTCTCTAATATTTCTTACTTATAAATACCTAATATATCTAAATAAACTGATAGACATAAATTCTGTTATTCAAAGCTCCCTTTTTCTTAGTTCAGTAAGATTCATTTTTAATAATTTTTAATCCAAAATATCCCTTAAGGTAGATAGGTAGAGATAAATTCATACAAAAATAGTAAGATAAAATAGGAGCAAGATACATTTAAGAGAGATTTAATTGGCCATTGCAGTCAAATCTTCTACCAATTTAAAATTATTGGGTCCCAAAATTCGAAGATATCTAAAGAAAAATAATCTATTGCAGCATTATTTCAGTTGAAATGGGATGCGTTTAAAAACGAATCGCATTAACCGAGGGTTGCGAAGAAACGACGTGGGAATAGGGAGATCGTGTGTCCTACATAAATGCAACTTACACATTACATGTTTATTCTTGCTGTTTTTTAACCTTGAGGCTAGGATATTATTTATCACTAAAAATTAAGAATACTTAGAGTTGTATGTATGTCTTTTTTTGTTCTTTTAGCGATTGGTTTTCGTGTTTAAGAAGTTTTAGTGATACAGAAATTTGAATTCGAAGATGCGATAAACAAAAATGTTGTATCTTGAGGATATTTTGATCGTGTTGGGGGACTATACGACTGTCCTCTCTTCTCTGCCTTATCATGGTTAGAGTCTAAAGGACGCTAAACCACTCCCATAACAGGAATATAAGAAAACTTGTTACCTATCAGTCCCATATAATAATAATAATTTCACGAAAGTGATCAAAATTGACATTTTTTGGACCTGGAGGCGATCTCAAAAGTCCATAATATTACAAAAAATGTTATTATTACAAACCATTTGCACCTTTTTGACCAAAGATAGAAGAAAGTATACACAACACTATTATACATACTGGTACATATAGACACAACACACAGTCTATTTATACAGGGTGCCTAGTGAGTAGTAGCCCTAACGACAGGTTACATAATTAACTATGATTAGTCGCCATTTCCATTACTTTCGAGATATTTCGAATTTTTATTTTTTTCCATAAATCGCCACCTTTCATCAGATTATTTCATGCAATTTTCTTTAAATAATTACACTCACAGGCACAGTTAAAAGTCCACTGATATCTATTTCTTTCGTTCCGGAAATCGTTAAAAGAAATGGTTAGGCAACAACCGATTTTGTGGTAATCTTGAAGAATACTATAAAAAAATTGAAACAATGGTCCAGTACCAATAAAAAAATTAAGGGTGTAGCCGCTTGTAACGTTTGAGGTTTTATAGGTCGTAGGAGCTCGTAAAAATTCAACCATATAACAAGTTACATTTAATTGAGCTAGTTTGTTACCTTGTCCAATGCCAGCTGTAGCTCGGCCTCCACTTACTGGATACCCTGGATATTATATTGGTAATGATTCATTACTTTTTATGTAAGACTGTCAGTCATCTATACTAATGTCATAAAAAGTATGATCATCAAAACCATCTACAGTCACGCTAAATATTTCAATTCAAATGTGTCAATGAGCACTATTGCTGTAAAACATTCTTATCTTACTTCCCTTAATATGATTTTTCTACGTGCAAGTCCACGTTTGACAACAATGCTGGGACAGTTCGTTAAAACCACTACAAATGATAAATTGTTTAGTTAACAAAGGCTATTCCCCCTGTTCTTATTACTAGAAATATTACTGTATAGAAGAAAACATAATTATGTGTAGAAGAAGATAACGTTAAAAATTAGCTTTCTCTGGCTTGGCAGGATCATGGTTCAGGGTTGACTCCTATACATATATAACTATCTTTTTCAATGTTATGTAGCCTTTCCATGTTCATTGTTTTTTGAGTGTTCGTGTGATTTGTGCAAGTAAGTTCCCAACATTAACCCATATCGGCAATCGCTCCCTTCGCCTGGTTTTTCACATAGACGGAAACTGAAATGGTTGCACATACAGATAAGATTCAATGTAACTCAATGTAAGACCAAAGTTATTTATAGAAGGACTGATGTAAAACGTATACGTATTACGTACGTATACGTATTGTTAATGATTTATGGCATGAATTTAATATGTACACATGTAAAAATTTAGATAAAAAACTTACGTAAAAACGGATGTGAAATAGGTTAAAATTAATAATGCATTTGACAAAGTTGCAATGACATTCGTATTTATCATCGGAAAAAAATAAAATAATAGACTACTTTGAAAAAAATTTGACAGCCATTGAAATATCTATCATCTATATGAAATATCATTTTAAACATCCGCTTAGTTTGATCGCTATTATACACATGAAATATGAGAAATATTTTTATATTTATCTACAGCCCAAAATATAATAAATAAGAATTATTACAATAAAACCGTGTAGTTTTTTTAATGTAAAAAAATAATCAAAACAATAAATACATTGTTTTGATTTGTCATTTACGCTAAATTAATGTTACAACGCAAGCAAATTAATTAAAATCTAAATCGCAATGCGATAGAAAATTCATTCTATCATACAATATTCATTAATGATTTCTATGACACAGTTAGAATTCTGAAATGTACAATAATATTAAAACACATTTCGCACATTTTGCATATTTATCGCACAAACACTGATTTCCTTGTGTTTAAGTGCCAAATCAAAGAAAATAATTATAATGCAAGCGATGTATGTGCACACGCGATATCCTGACGCAGCGCCATGCAACGCACAGTGCAGATCCGTTGTAAATCTATATCTATATTTATAATAAAAAAGAAAGAGGGTGGAGGGGGCTTGTTTTGTTTGTTATTTTTTTAAAGGTCTACTACTCTATCAAAAATTATTACAATTTAAAGTTTGTATTGGACGTCACTAACATTGTGTTAAGCGGTTAGCCATGTTCAAAAAACACAACTAGTAATTTCATGCAACTTGGCATGTCTGTTGCTTATATGAAGAGCCCTATGTGTAGATTATATTTTGTATAGGAAAAGGTTTTTTTTACCGCGAGATAAAAGGTAAATGGTACACTGAAGCGAAGCGAGGGCAGGTCCACTAGTGTTGAATAATAATGTAAATAAAAAAAATCGCTTTGCTTGTATTTCAAAATATGCAATGAATTTCTAAAAGTTGTTTTCTTAATATAAAAAATGTTTCAATCGAGTTTGAAGAGTATTACCCAATTCGTAAGCGCAAATACTACAACAACACCACATCATCTCTACTTAACTGTAAAATCTAAAAAGAAACTAACTCAAAAAACTATGAATTAAAAAGTAAGCTAAACTAAATTTGATCTTTTCATCCGATCTTATGAGAATGCGATCCGATTGGAGTCTCTATGTTACCGGCAATGTGTATAATCGGGCATTCTATACAATGCCTAGGCAATGTGTAGAATGCCAAAAACGGTCAGGTAATGTATGAAATAATAATCATTTCATACTTTGCCTAGGCAATCTATACAATGCCGAATGCGCAGTCGGCAATGTGTGTAATGCTTACTATACATTATTTGCCATGATGGGCGATTATACGCGAGCATGATAATGTGGAAGGGCTACTCGCCTGTAGTTGCCAATCATCATCTCGGGCCATGATGGGCGATTATACCCGAACACGATAATGTGAAAGGGCTACTTTTAGTAAAATTTAATATGGGTGGTCGCGGTCACGGTTTTGGGGGGTGCTGATTGCGATTATAACATCTGATTTAAGATCCAAGATGGCTGACACAATTTTTTAGTAAAACTCAATATGGGTGTCGCGGTCACGGTTTTTGGGGGTGCTGATTACGAATATAACACCTATTTTAAGATCCAAGATGGCTGACACAATTTCTTTAGTAAAACTCAATATGGGTGTCGAGGTCACGGTTTTTGGGGGTGCTGATTACGAATATCACACCTGATTTAAGATCCAAGATGGCTGACACATTTTTAAAAGTGGGTTTTACACATCTTTATAATAAGTTTCACTAAAAATGTCCTCCATAGGAGGCAGAGGTTGATGACACTGAGCTATTGTGCTATCTTAATACCATAAATAATGAAGATAATATAAATCTTACGTGAGCCTTACCATTCCCGGTCGCCCTGGTCTGCCGACATGAGAGATTAACAGTTAATAATGCTATGCCGCCCCAATACGGTTCTATATAAACTTGATAAGTACTTCCCTAAAACTAGATAAATAAAAGTATAAATCGATTTCACACATTGCCGATGGACCAACTGGTATTCTATACAATCCCTAGGGATTGTACACATTGCCTAGGCAAAGTATGAAACGCGCAATCATATTTGTAATATTTCATACATTGCCCAAACGCCCCAGGCATTTTATACACTGCCGAGGCATTGTATACAATACCTGCATTTTACACATTGCCGGTAACATTTATTCAATATTGTACTTTGTATGGTGCCATAACAAAACATTGGGTGTTTTTTCTTACGAACGTTAATGCAACTTTGAAGTCGAATAATAATGTCTTGATAATATTTTATTTTCTACAGGATAGACGGACTTCGTTAGTTTACTGTAGTTTTTATTTTTGGATTTCTAAAATTAAAGGACCGGATTTTTGAAGTTGATAGCCGGGGCCCACCTTTGTATGCGGTATTACTGCATGTGTCGCTGTATTACTTTAATATCAGCTATTGGGCGTCATCGGCCTTTGGTGCAGTCGTGGAAGTGGTTTCTATATTTTTGGGAGTACTGGCCACTACGGCTGCAGCTAAAGCAGTCAATTCGTCGTAGCAATCCGAATCTGCACCATCTTCATTACGAGAAGAAGTAGCTTGATTTTTTATATTTGTACTGATGTTCGTAGTAGGATCTTCAACATTAACGAAGGTGGGTTTATTATCACTGGCTAATGTTTTTTCGGGTGGCGTTGTTGTGGCTTCGCTGTCCCCACCAGAAGGATTGACAACAGGGGCGGTCGAAATATCTTCATTAGTGGGCACCAAATTGGTCTTAGTTGAATCGGCATCTGGTTTGCTTTCTTGGGTTGAACTGTCTTGTGGAGTCTTATCAGTATTTGGTTCAGTATTCATAATTTCCGACGAAGTGTCGACGGAAGCCTCGGCCTCTTCTGGAACGTCGGCTACTGAGTCAGATCTTACAGACCTGCCTGAATGTAGGTTTTGGCTCGAGCATTCACGCTCCAGGGCGCGTTCCGCCGATTCCCAGCCTTCCCTGTAAAGTAATATAAACCAATTATAATATTTATAAGAATCTTTGCCTTTTTACTCGTACTTTTAATGGCAGATTCTTTTAATAAATCTTAGTTGTGTACTAAATGGAGTATGTTTTAGAACGTGTAATGCTTGTTACTATTTTTCTTGTGATATCTTACACTTTTTATGAAGATCAATATTTTCTGATGAATAATGTCATCGTTTTCTTTTATGTACGAATTAAGAACATTTTTATTGATGAATAGAAGACCAAGCAGTCTTTGTTCTGCAGCATATATTATATCTTAAGCAACACCCAAAGTTTTGTTTCGAGGAAACCTCTAAACTTAAAAATTTAAGGCGGTACGCGTATTCAAGATACATTCAGCGAAGTAGAAGGCTAGGTGGACAGTTTTCTTATGCGAATGATAAAACATGTCTGTATTTCAGTGGATTTGGATGTTATAAGTTTTTTCTCCTCCATACATATAAACCACGATCCAAAAACATTACCCTTCTTCTGGTGCAGTCGTGTAAAAACAACCACAAGGAGAAAGTTATCGTAATATATTTTTTGATATTGATAACAAATAAAATTATGACTTGTGTCAGTCAATAATAAAGCTAACTCATTTTAATACTGGAACCTTATGAATGTCTGATAGTTCAACAAAAATCAGTGAAATTAGTTTCTGTTTTTGATTTATGTATACTCAGCGGCACGGAATCTTGGCCAACCGCGTATTCTGCGATAGCAAGACATCAAAATGTTCTTTATTTTCTGTGGACGTGCGTTTAATAAAAAAAAAATAAGTGATGGTGCAGGGTATTTGTAAAAACCAAGATTTATATACAGTGGTGGACAACTAACTAAAGACACCTTCTGTTTAGACACATACAGTATAATAACAGTGTTAACGTGTTGAAACATGTATTAATCGGGGTATCTTTTGCCATTAACTAATACACTGACACCATATTTATAAAATGAAGACCATAACTACCTGCATTTAGCAATATTTATCATTTTATTCGGTATTTAAATTAACCACCAACATTTTTACTACACTGATTGCTGGACATTTAATTTAAGAAAGTTAATTATTATTCTGCTAACTCGTAATATTATGATAAAAGTAGCACCCAAAATTATCAAATTGTGTCGCGAATTTTCATGAAATACTAATGTAAATTAAAAATCAAAATATTTACATCATTTTTAATGTCATTTTGATAGTTTTCTACGACCGCCTATATTAAAAAAAAACATGAGTTGCAGTTCTTCCACTAGGAAGGTTCTTCTGATATTTCATAAGGAAGGTTGGTCATATTGAACCATTTGTGATGTTGTAAAGATATTGTAGTTTATGCTAATAAGGATTTTAAGAAATTAATTACAAAGAAAATAATACTTATGACACCTAGACTATGAAAAACTACATTACGCGAAGGTTCAAGACTGACTTTGTTAGCTGGACACCAACCATTTGTGTTTAAACTTGATGAAGGAGAGCCAAGAGATGTGTCCGCCAGAACAATCAGAATGCGAATATGTAGGGAAAACTTGGTTGAAAGAATATCTCGTAGGATTCCAGATTTAAGGATGTCCAAATATCAACGCTAAATTAGGGTATACCAATATTGTAAACTTAATACTAAACGCGAGATGAAATATTTTCTTTTTTTATATAACATAAAAGTTATTATGATAAATACTAATGTAAAACAATATGAAGGAGTGCCTTAAGAAGGAAATTGTCCCAATGTAGAAGAAGAAAATAATTTTTCACGAACAAGGAAGATATCAAAGTTAACGGCTACCTTTCCTGACATGGTGTGATCATAAGCATGATCTATAAAAAAAAATTGAGACGGAAGGGGTAGATTCTGATTAATAAAATATTTTACAAAAATTTAAGCCAGTTCAAACTGAGCAAAGTTTGCTGGTGATTTGGATTTTCCAATAGCACAATTACTCCAAAAGCACCAATAAGGGGTTAAATACTTTCTATGAGGACATTAAGTAACGATATTTAAATAGTCCTCGTACAGTCCTGGTGGACCCTATAACAACTTCATGGTACAGTCAACGGCAAAAGTAGATGATCAAAATCAGACATTCAATACTAATGATCGTAATTTGTGTCAAAATAGTGTAGCGGTGAAGTGTTTCTAAAGTACGCGATTGTTAAGTGTACCAAATATTTAGCTAATAGTACTTCCGCCCAATATCGATGATCATTCATATACCCAAACTCTCTATCAAATACGTCAAACGTCATTGTGGCATGATTTAGTAACAAACGCCAAATATAATGTGATTGTTTTATGCGTTTTCACGACTGTAACCACAACCATTACACATATCATACTTAATAAAAATGTTGATTGACTAACAGACATGCTACAGCCTAAACGGATAGACCTAGAAGCATGAAACTTGGCACAGAGGTTCCTTCTAGAGTGTAGGGGAGCACTAGGAATGGATTTTTGGAAATTCCTACTTTAAGGGGGGGAAATAGGGGATGGAAGTTTGTATGAAAATTAAAAAAAATTAAAGCAAGCATTTTGCAAATTAGTATTTAGGTTTTCGATACTAAACTAAGAAGTGCGGATTTTAAAAATTTTAGGAAATTAACCCATAAGTTGGTGAAATAAAGGATGAAAGTTTGTACGAAAATTAACCAAATTTTAAAGCTAGCAGTTTTCAAATTCGTGATTGGGTGCCGGTGTATGGTTGAAAAGGATGAAGAACCTTATTCAACGATTTTTTTAATCAACCCTTAAGGGGGTAGATATCACCGCAAAACTATAATTTCCGCAAGCAAAGCTGCGGACAATAGCTCTTAAATAAATAAACATATAAATAAATAAATAAGAGTGCTTACCGTGACACCTACTCTCCTCGTAATATCTGATACACTTAATCCGTCTTCGTGCAAAGCTATTATACGATGCCTTTCATGCTCATTTATGTGGTTCATTTTAATAATCTGTTATTTTCTTGGTTTATTTAATAAAATATTTCTTAAAAATTATGTTTTTATTTAATGCGCAATTTATATAGGTACTTAATAACTTGCATCACAGACGATAAAGAAAATTACTTCTTAACTTAAATGTAATGTCAATTAGTCCATTATGGCACCAGTATTATCTATCAACAATTTTGGTGTACTGGTGTACTTGACATTTATTTGTTTATAGTCAACCCAGTATAACGTTGCCGACACGGGGACGTCGGGAAATAATTTGACGCCATCAAAATTGATACCATTAAACATCGACATCGGCAAAAATAGCCTTGCTTTACTATAGAAACAATTTTGCGTTTCTTCTGACGCTAAATAAGTTTAGAGAGTTTGGGTATATGAATGATCATCGATATTGGGCGGAAGTACTATTAGCTAATATTTGGTACACTTAACAATCTCGTACTTTAGAAACACTTCACCGCTACACTATTTTGACACAAATTACGATCATTAGTATTAAATGTCTGATTTTGATCATCTACTTTTGCCGTTGACTGTACAAGGTGAGAAATATGCAGGCAATTTACTAAAAACTAACATTCATTAACTCTATATTTAAGGTTTTAAAGAAAAGTGGGAGCAAATTATCATTTCAACTTTTAACTACTTGATCCCTTCAATTCCAAATCAATCTCGGGCTATTATTGCCCATGTAAATGCGACAAAATATTGATAACATGGTTGCGGGGCAGTGGTCCAACTGCTCAGTCCAACTAGTTGGACCACGGGTCTTTACTGGGGGCAGTTGTCCAACTTTAAAAATAGTTGGACCACAGCACCATTTCAGAGTCCCGTGGTCCAATTCATTTTATAGTTGGACCACAGCACCATTTCAGAGTCCCGTGGTCCAATTCATTTTAAAATAACTTGTCAACTCTAACAAATTAATTTAAAAATAACTTGTCATCTTTGAGTGTAATAGGTGACCCGCCCTCGCTTCGCTTCGGGTAGACCTTTAACTGTTATACCGCGGGAACAAAACCGTTTCCCGGGATAAAAAGTATCCTAGGACAATCCCCGCTATATAATCCCGCGGGAATGAAACTGTTTACCGGGATAAAAAGTGTCCTATATTTCGTCCTGTCATAATTTAACTGTTATACCGCGGGAACAACACCGTTTCCCTAAAACTAAATGAACACAGAAACGCCAATATCACATTTGACATTGATTAACATTGACTGTTCTCTTTGAATGATAAAAAAAAGTTGCCATGATAATCTATTACAAATCGATTAATCAATAATCGGTTCAATTTTTTCAAAAAAATCAAAATCAAAAATCATTTATTCATATTGGTATCAATGATACTCTTATGCACGTCAATTTTTTTGAATCTACCCCCGTTTCGTAAAGGTGCTTTAATAAGGAGGAGAACTAAATAATTATGTTGATAGTACGTGTACTATTCGTAGGTACTAAGAAATGACTTATATTTTGTAATGCGATAATCTATAAATATATTGGACCGGTAAATAAAATAATTATGAACAATATATTTTATAATATATTAAATATATTTATTTATAATATATTTTAGAAATATATTATAAATAATTTAGGGCCGATTTCACCAACAAAGAATAAGTCTTATACCAAGGATAAATCTGTATTTGTAATAGTAAATAACAGACTTATCCTTGGTATAAGACTTATTATTTGTTGGTGAAATCGGCTCTTAGAAATATATTATAAAATATATTGTTCCCAATAATATATTTTAGAAAATCCCCTGTTCAAAATTTACTTTCTGATGGTGAAATCAGCCTCTAAATTGGAGAGAATATTTTTAATATTACTTTCATCTTGATGCGTGAAAAAAAATGTACTGCATTTGGGCATTGTTCTTAAAAATATATTTTATTTTACAATCATTATTTTACAAGTATTTTTTTTCAATGTTATACAGCATTTAACGCAATTTATCCAAAGCATGACCAACACTAATATCACCTGAAATCAGTTGTAGTTGAATTTCTCGTATATAATCATCATTCTCAATTTGGACCTTACGCCTTTTGCGTGCGATTACGCTTGATAAAGTTGTAAAATTTTCTAAAACATTTAATAGACGTAACATTGTAACATTTTTTACATTAATACATCGATTTAGTTTTGCATGTAAGCATTCTGAAATGTTATTAGTTCTGTGCCTTTGGCTAAATACGCTTATAAGCTGAGAAAATTCATAAAAATTTCCTTTAATCCAATAACGCTCTATATATTGAATCAGTTTGTTTGCTTCAACACCACTTTCTTCTTTTATGTAATTCCAGCCTTCTTCAAAATGATCACTTGGCAATAGTGGTAAATGACACATTGATGACAAATGCATTGTAATATTGATAATAACCAGCCAGTACCTACCTTTACTGCAAACCCAGATTTTTTTCAATAGTAAAATTGTAAAGAGGTCAATTCTGTACATTGATTTTGTTTTTAAAGTTTTAATGCAGGTCAGGCTTTGTTTCACATAAAAGCCAAAACAATTTTTTTTTGGAATTATTGTCTGTCTGTCTGGGCATCATGTCAAAACCACTGAACCGATTTAGATGAATTTTGGTCCGTTTGTAGTTAAATTATGACAGGACGAAATATAGGACACTTTTTATCCCGGTAAACAGTT
>LGAG01000695.1:269717-280717 GCA_001278395.1 Lerema accius | reverse complement strand
ATAACATAGCTTCGAAATTTTCAAAATAGATTTAAGACTTATTATAATAAGCATTATCACTTATAATATTTGTTTTTTTTTCAGTCACTTTCTTAAAGTGTCTTTAATTAGTTGTCCATACATTTGTTCAAGGAATACCGATTGGAATTCGACTACAACACATAAAAAGATATAAAACTAATTTAAGACACAAATAATTTGATTTCATCATGAAACAATGACTGTATGAATAATTTTAATCCTACTAATATTATAAATGTGAAAGTTTGTAAAGATGTTTGGATGTTTGGATATTTGGATGTTTGTCCCTCCTTCACGCTCTAACCGTTGAACGGATTAAGCTGAAACTTGGTACACAGATAGGTTCCATCCAGGAATAGGACATAGATTCATTTTATCCCGATTATAGGTTCCCTTTGGATATTTCCCATATTTTTTAAAACTACTCTTCTGCAGGCGAAGCCGCGGGCGTCGTCTAGTATTGTAATAAGTTCCTATTTTATTTAAATTTTGAAATTACAATCTGAAAATGTGTTGAACAAATATTCCCTGAAGTGTCTTTAATTAGTTGTCCACCACTGTATATCATAAAAAAATAACAGTTAATGTATTTATCTAGTCTTATTTCGGTGTTCATAAGGTTAAAATTTAAAATTATCATTAAATTCATGTGTGGCTAAGTTTCCGTGCCGGTGAGTGTGTTTATTCACATCTATTATTATGTGATAAGCAATTTTCTTATGAAACACCAGATTAAATACCAACATATAAAATTACAAAAAAGATTATTCTAATAAGATCTACATATTTTACATGTGCACTTATAAAAATTTATTATGTGTTATTTTATCTTTATATTGATTATTGTGTCTACATAATAATTAGTTGATATACGGATAAATTATACATGAATTTCCTTTAAGGTAAAATAATAATTATTTTTAAAAATACTCTTTTAATATTTAGTGAATAAAAGTAGTATTTGATCCTCACTTTTAGTTATTGATCTTTAATTTTGTTAATTTGAATTAAATTTCCGCGAAGCTCCCCGTCTATTTGAAAAATGTACAGTTACAAAAGTGATATTGGGCTTGGTTAGGTTCGTTAGATCTCTGTTTTAGTCCAAGATCCAACTCACGTGAGCGGGGTCCCGTCGACATTTTAGACGGATGTTTCTGATTAGACTAACATTCTCAATAATAATAAAATAACTTAATATCACAATATTGAACATTGAATGCTCATTTCTATTCGAATTTCCACATCTCAATATTTTTTGCATAGTTAAAGAGGTTAATGAGGATATCGATTGATTGTAATCGCTGTTAAGTGAGCTATTAGGTCCTAAGACCAAATAAATTATTTAATTTGAATTTACTTTATTTTATGGTTTAAAAAAGAGGATCAATCATTAATAATGGATGACCATTTAGTTTTTTTTAATCAAAAAGATCAAATTAAAAAGATCAGTTAATTACATAACAAATCAAATTATATACATGTAGGTACATAAGTAGTTACTTAGTTATATCCAATTTAATCATTCCTTTTAGAAGTTGACTAAAAATAATGAAGTTGTTAATAACATAAAATAATCACATTCATTTTAATATCAGTCCATAATTCGATATTTTTTAGTTTTGCAGTTTTTATAAATTAAGTTCAAGCTCAGTTTGTAGGGAGAATTGATGCCCGTATTCGTTTAGATGTAAATTATGGTTTACTCCACCATCCAATCCGGGACTGGAAATCTTAGTAGTGACTTTTATACTTAACATTTAGTTGAAAAAAAAAAAATAGTTCAGTTACCTATTATCTGGTGTAATAATTACACGTCCATCTCGTTCCGGTCGGGGTCTCAGGTTAGGATAATTTTTTGCTCGTTCTTCTTTCCGATTTTCAGGTGATTTTTTAGTTTCCTTAGGCATAGCGAAAAATATGTCGTAAATTGTTACGTTCAATCAATATAAAGCACAGTCACTTTAACTTTTGTAACAAGTGGTCTTTGAACCTAGAAATTAACGCGTAGTTTCCCACTAAAAACACTACTTTAACTAAATTCGCCCTATTACAAGGAGCCGGCACGCGCGTTCTCACTCAAGTTGCGAAGTGTAATATTTTTGGATAAAACCTTAACACCCCGCATGCGCGTTTGCGCGCTTCCCTTTTATTGATTGAACCCCCTGCTTTTTTAGGATTGGTGTTTAAGGAGGTAGGATGGAGGTGTGAGTGCATTGACATGGTGAATCTCGGTATCTCCACATTACGCAGTAATGGAACTTCGAGTAGGACTAAAGCGGGACTGTTAGTTGGTTAGTATGTCCTGTTAGTAACAGATGTTAATGAGAATACTAGTTGTCGTTAATTCGTTAGTGCGGGGAACACGGAAGTTAGTACTGTAAGAACAGGTTAGTCCTGTTAGTAAATGTTAGTGATCCGGTTAGTATTCGTTAGTATATGTCCCACTCGAAGTTCGTAATAAGAAGCGTTGCTACCCCTTAGGACTAAAATGGTCGCCTCTTGTATAGTGTACTCTGGCACTCAAGCCCCCAGCCGGAACTCGACGAATCGTTTGGCGGCTGACTCAAGCAAGAGGGTGGTCGCTACCCAGGTGGACTCCACATTATAATACTAGTAATAATATTAACATGTTACAATTTTAGCCCAAAATGACCGGTCTCCTTTTTGACTTTTCTCGGATGATTTTAATCCTCCTCCAACATCAGCTTTAGTGTAAAAAAATTTAACTCATTAATGTTTGGCAGATAGCTATTATGAATTCTCCTACAATAGTCAGCCCTCACATGGCCGTTCCAATAGTCTTTATTGCGTTCCTCTATTATGCAGCGATCCTGTTGGAATTGTTCCCCCTGTTCTTCTTTTACATATTTGAGATTCTCGGGACATATTTTAGGTGGTTGTGAAGAAAGTGTAACTTGATATTTGATACTCATGCTACGATTGAAAAGTATGCGGCCTAACCAAGAAAATAAACACATACTAAATCAAATATATTTTTATTTTTCTACATAATCACAATCGAGTTCAATGCACTTTTGCCATCTCCCATGCAAAGCATTTAGATCGTTAAAAAAAATGATTCTTCCTTAGAGTCAAAATATGCGTCTACCGCTCTTTTGACCTCGTCGTTTGTCGAAAATCTTTGACCTCCCAAGTGCTTTTTTAGGTGAGGAAACAGAAAGAAGTCTGACGGTGCCAGATCAGGTGAATAAGGCGGATGCGGCAATAGTTCAAAGCCACAATTGTGGATTTCAGCCATTGATTGCACAGACGTGTGAACACGGGCGTTATCTTGATGAAACAGGACTTTTCTTCTGAGCATTCCTGGACGTTTTTCTTTTATTTCCTCTTGTAAACGACGTATTAAGATACACTGTATCTCTGATTACTACTAAGTAATCAGAGTTTATAGTCTGACCCCTTTCAAGATAATCAATCATAATCATACCCTTTGAGTCCCAGAATACTGATGCCATTACTTTATTTGCCGACAAAATCCCCTTAGCCTTTTTGCGGGGTGGTAAACCAGGTCTTCTCCACTGTTTCGATTGATGTTTTGTTTCTGGCGTACAGTAATGAACCCATGTTTCGTCCATTGTAACAAAAGATTAAAAAAATCATCTGCATCGGCTTTAAATAACTCCAAACAGTCGCGTGAAATAGTCAATCGCGTCCTTTTGTGTTCAACTGAAATCAGTCGCGGAACCCACCTCGCAGACACCATGTGGAAACTCAATTCGTTGACTATGATTTTTTGAGTTCGTTCATAAGAGATGCCTATAATCTCGGCTATCTCTCTAATTTTTAATCTGCGGTCTCCCATAATTAAATCAAGTACTTTTTTAACATTTTCGTCAGTAGTGGACGTCGAAGGCCTTCCAGAGCGGGGTTCATCTTTCACACTCTCTCTACCGCGCTTGAATACTGCTATCCATTTTTTGACAGATGAATAAGACAGAGCAGAATCCCCTAATGTACTGACCATATCATCATGGATGGCTTTCGTTGATAGCCCCTTCTTATGGAGGTACTTAATGACGGCACGCTGCTTGATTTGCTCCATTTGCAGAAACTATGTCCGATTGCTTTGTGTAAAAAATTATAAAATCACAAATTATTGCACACGTTTCAAACTTCACACGATTAACTAGTCTGAACTGAGCTAAATAATGTGGGTAGATTTGATTTTTAAAATTGAATGGATCTGTGTTAGGCCGAGGACTTTTCAATCCACCTAGTATATTCAAGGTTTTGAAAGTGTAGTTCGACGTGTTGAGAAATTTCCGAACATTTCTTATTTCCCTAAAAATGTGGAATAAAGGCTTGTCTTTTATTTCCAATGGATGACCAAAGTAATTTTGTATAAATAAAATTAAAAATTTTATAAAAACCCTCGAACGATGAAAATACTATAATAGAAAAAAAAATCCTCCGATTCATTGAATATAACAAATTGATTCAATTCAATCCAAGAAAATTGGTCAACACGATTTTTGATTCTGACTTCTTTACCTGTGATTTTGATTACTTATGCCTATCTAAAGAAATACACACATCAACAAAATCTAGGGGTATTATACATTTCATCAAATATGATCAAATATTTAAAAAACTATAAAGAATTTTGTGATGTTGTAAATGGATGAATTATAGGTTATTTAAAGATCTCGAATAAAAAATAAAAAAGACATTTGGTTTTTTTGTTTTAAATAAAACTTTTAACTTTTTTTGTCGCTGTTTAATAGGAGTTCGTTACGACATGGAAAATAATATTTTATTTATTAACATTCATTTATGAAAATGGATTAGATTGTTTTTCTTTTTTAATTTTACGTACCGCTTGACTTTTGAGAGTCATGTGACTTCGTCATTTAAGTCGCAATGAAATGTTATGAGCCGTTAGCATGTTCCAAAATGGTCCTATCGAACGCGTCGTTGCTAAGGCCCTACACACCAGCCAAAATGACATCGAGGCTGTGGTGACGTTGTCACATTACTGGGGATGTAGCTGAACGGCACACGGGAAGATATCCCGTTACTACGCAAAGACAGGATCGATTTCATCAAATGACTGCCAGAAAATAATGCAATATCAAAGCATTGCAACTAGTGTAAAGGCTCCAGGTCGACCACCAGCTGCTGGAAAGTGACCAAACCTTGCCAACGAGATAACATGAAGTTCGTCTTCATGCTCGAAGACCGCTACATGTTCCAGCATTGCCATGTGGCAATCGCGGTCGACAGCTTTAGTCATCTTAGGAACATTTACCATGGAGTGACGAACAATGGTCTTCGGTGCTGTTCACTGATAAGTCCAGGTTAGTGTTTAACCGGGATTCACGAAAAACACGCAATTGAAGAACTTTAGGGATAATTTGTTCCCGACAGCAACCCTCAGGAGGTCGACTCATACCAATGCACAAACATGCGGCGTGGGCAGGAATTTGACTTGGCGGATGACCTAAGTCCATTTGGATCCAGGGCAGCAGGAATGGACAAAAATAGCACGAGGAGGTAGTAGACACTGTCATTGACCCACACAGAAACCTAAAAGGTCAGTAATTTTTACTCATGCACGATAATGCTCCTTTCCATACGGCATGGCTGGTGTCAGATACACTCAGAGACCACGATATTCCAATTTTGGATTGGATTGCACAGTCAGTCTACTTAAATCCTATCGTGCCTGCCTGGGACATGTTACAACGAAACGCTTTGAAAATTTTCCGCCAAATTTGACGACGAAACAACAAGTCTACGAACATTTGCAAAGTACAAAGGGTCCTCACACTACAGCAAGATATTGACAATTAATTTTAAGATAATTAATTGATATCGATGTGTAATAAAGATAAAAAATAGCAAAACTGGATATTACGAGTAATAATCAGATTTTATAATAATTCTTTAATCTGGATGAAAATTATTAGTTTTATAGGAAGAAATCCAATTTTTTATCGTACTACTTTTGACTGCCGGTGACAAAAAATTAAAAATTTTATTTAAAACAAAAAAAAACAAATGTTTTTTTATTTTTTATTAAAGATCTTAAAATAACCTATAATTCATCCATTTACGACATCACAAAATTCTTTATGGTTTTTTAGATATTTGATCATATTTGATGAAATGTATAATATCCCTAGATTTTGTTGATGTGTGTAAATCATATTTTTATTTCCTTTTTAGCTACCACGACGAAAATGCGAATTTTAATGAAAAGCTCTATTTTACAATTTCTATTATATTTATTCGGAGAACATGTTTTGGATTATACACTTTTATTAATCTATCTATCTATACTATAATAAAACTGAAGGACTACAAATTCTGTACATTTAATATATTTTTTTTTATTTCGACTAAGGGGCACTTACATATCGAGATAGAACTCAAAAATTTTTTTTTTTAATTTATTGTCTGTTTGTCTGTCTGACCAATCATCACGCGTAAACCACTGCACGGATTTCATTGAAACTTGGTAAAGTTATTACCCATATACTGGTGTCTATTATAGGGTACTTTTTTTTTCGAATAATATTAAGGTGCCCTAGGGATAGATGACTAAAGTTTGTATGGAAAAATTTTATAACGTCGTCCGATTTACTTCAAATTTGCAACAAAGAGTTATCACTCAAATTAATAGAATACGTGTTTCTCAGTTTTTCGATATTTTGTAAGGAAAAGAAAAAAAACACAAATTAATGCGGAAATTTGTCATTTTTTAAGTTATCTTACTGGCCAAACTGAAAATGATTTTAACCCCACATTTAAAAATTAATGTAGTTAAATAAGTAATCTTCAATGTAAATTCAGTATTTAAAAAATAATAGCCGGCAAAGGGTACAAAAATGAGGATAAAATTGGTACAATAGAGTTGACTTAAGTTTTGTCATAAATAACTAGATGGCGCTGTACAAGTAGCTGAATCACTCTAACGATATAATATTCGTAGGAAAACTAAAAACATTGGTAAGTCTCATGGTACTTAGCTTATGGTATATTTTATGGAGGATGATTATGATTAAAAGGAAAAACTTCGACGAATTCGTTCTAAACATAGTATTGATACTTTTCGTCGCATTCTATACAACTAGATAAAATTGAAGTGTCTGTTTGTAATGTTAAAATAACCGCTTCTTACTTAATGCATACTTATGTATACAATATACATGGACACATACCAAAATAATGATATAATTTTTTTTAATTTTTGTTTGTCTGTCCGTCTGTCTGTCTATTTGATCCGGCTAATCTCTGAAACGGCTGGACCGATCTTGAAGGGAATGAAGAAACTAATTCATCGTTTTTTTAAATCTATCCATTAAGGGTAAATCACCTTTAATAATAGTATTAAATCAGTGGACTTAGAAACGTGAAAATTTGTACGCTTCCATAAAAAAAATATGAGGAATATCAGAATACAATTTTTGAAAATTCATACTTTAAAAGGGGGAAATCGGGGATAAAGCAAGGATAAAGCGTTACAAGGAACTTCGTCAAGTTTATAATGAGGGCTATGAAAGAAGTATTTATCTTTTCGGCCAGGAATAAGTAAATATCGAATCGAATAAGAAATTAAAAAAATGCAATTATAAGGTTTTTGGAAAACTACCGTTTATATAAATATGCGACGATCTCTTTATTCTAAGGTTTAGTCACTACCAAATTAGTTTAAGGCAATTTATTATGAAAATAGAATAGATTCTTTTTGTGGGTCTGTGGATGAAAATAACAATTTTGGCAAGCGAAGCTGCGGGCAACAGCTAGTTTAAAATAAATCGAAAACACAACGTATTATCAGAATACTCTCGTATATGCCCCCAAATGTAAACACCCATCATATTCTCATAATGTTGCCCCTGTCCTGCCCTGTTGTTCGAAGTTCATAACATTCTGATGCCCTTTGTTCTTCTGTATATTCGCTCAATGTAGTTTCAAATTTCTCCAAGTGCGCATGTAGCACTTTAAGTGAGATTCTGGAAACCATAACTTTGAAGCTGTCAATGACTGATTTAAGGTTGAGCCATGCTCTTTTTTCAGGGTTACTCAGAAGATCTCGTCAATATTTTGCTTTATTCGTGGTCCGACAAAAATACCAGTTTCAATTTTAGCCTGTTTAGCGTCTGTACCTCTGAGCCGAACTAGTACGTAATACTTTTGTAGCTACTACAACGAAAATTCGAATTTTAAGGAAAAGTTCTATTTTACAATTTACATTATGTATATTTATTACGAAAACAAGTTTTGGATTATGATAATTTTATATTCTCATAATATTGCCCCTGATACCGTTGTTCGAAGTTCAGATCATTCTGATGCTCTTTGCTTTTCTGAATATTCGCTCAATGTATTTTCAAATTTCTCCAAGTGCGCATGTAGCACTTTAAGTGAGATTCTGCAACCCATAACTTTAAAGCTGTCAATGACTGCTTTAAGGTTGAGTCTCTTTTCAGGGTCACACAGAAAATCTCGCCATTTTTTTATTCGTGGTCCGACAAAAATACCAGTATTAATTTTTGCTTCTGACAGTTTTCATTTTAGCTTCTGACAGTTTCGGGAAAAATGATTTTAAATATTGAAAAGCCTCAGACTCTTGAGAAAGTGTCTTGACGAACTGCTTCGTGAGACTTAATTTTACAGTGGTGGACAACTAATTAAAGACACTAAAAAAATATTTAGTCAACAGACTTTCCGATCTAATAATATTTAATTTAAAAATAGTTGAAACTTATAACACTATTCAAATCGTTTTTACAGCTATTGGTCCATGTAAAAATAAGAAAAAAAATTGTATTAACTGAGATTATCTATATTTTTTTGCAATCTTATTGAGTTGCAATATATTTCATTAAACAAATGTCTGGCCAACTAATTAAAGACACTCTAAGTATGAAGGCTGAAAAAAAAGAAGTATTGTAAATAATGAAATTATATTTATTGTAACTAAATGTAGACTTGTTTTACAGGTACTGAATGTCCTTTTAATATTTTGTCGCATGTCCTTTGGCTGTAATAACAGCCTGACATCTTTTTGGCATTGAAGAGATAAATTTGCTACATATAGAAATCGGAATTTGCTCCCACGCATCTTTAAAAGCCATATAAAGTTGTTGAACATTAGTGGTACGTTTTGCCGCGACCTCTTTCTTTACATGGCACCACAAATTTTCTATTGGGTTGAGGTCTGGACTATATGGAGGCCAGTCCAAGACCGTGACAGATTGATCCCGTAGAAAATCTTTAACCACCATAGCTGTATGTTTCGGGTCATTGTCATGTTGAAAAGTCCAATTCGCCGGCAAATTTGCTTTTGCATAGGGTAACATAGTATTTTGTAAAATATTCTTGTACTGGAATTTGTCCATATTGCCCTCGATTATTTTTATAGGTCCAACACCATGTCCAGAAATGCAGCTCCAAATTTTAATATTCCCACCCCCATGTTTGACTCGCTTCTGCGTATACTTTGGATGCATTTCTTTATTTGGAGGGCGTCGAACATATCGTTTTCCGTCAGAACTAATCATATTTATTTTTGTTTCATCAGAAAATAGGACATTTTTCCACTCATCTTCAGTCCAATGTCCGTATTTTCTAGCAAACTGTAATCTAGCTCTGACGTTAGCTGGCTTTAAAAGTGGCACCTTGCGAGATACCCTTCCAAACAACTTCGCCTCACAAAGTCGTCTTCTCACTGTTCTGGCAGACACATCCCTTGGCCCTCCTTCACCAAATACTCCAATCCGAATAAGCTCTGACCCCAGGAAGGGTTCTTTTTTAGCCAAGGAAATGATTCTGGTATCTTCACGTGGTGTAGTTATCCTACCTCTCAATTTTCTGTGGACGTTTTGAGTGGTATTAAAGTTCTTAAAATGCCGGATCGCATTCATCACCATGTCTTTTGAACATTGCAAATGGTTTGCAATTTTTCTATAAGACCAACCTTTATTATGAAAAATCAAAATGATACTCCTTGTTGAAGGATCACAACTTTTATTTTTACCCATAGTCGGCCGTTATAACTTAACAAAATTATTATCAAATGTAGCAAAATTTCAAGTTTACCGCTATTTCTTGAAACTTCCCGCCAAATTTGATTGTTTACTTTTTAAAATTTTGAAAAAGGAACATAAAACGAAAGTGTCTTTAATTAGGTGGCCAGCATCCAACATAGAAAAAAAGTTCATGATTAATTCAAATAACGAATTTAATGGTAAATACTCTTAAATTCGAGTCTCTTTTGTTTTTATTTTATGAGTATGGTGTTTGTACATTGGCTAATGGCAATTGATTTACATTTAATGTTTAATATTTACTATTAATAATACTATTAAAATGTTGTATACAGCTAAATAGAAGGTGTCTTTAATTAGTTGTCCACAACTGTATATGCAGTGGAGGTATTAACACACCATCAGGCCCCACAGTTGGTGGTACAGGTACTGGAGCAGATGTTGACGGTAATGGATCTTCGCATTTTGGCCAGCGGGACGCGCTTACGTGGATTAACTACACAAAAATAGCAATCACTGATGTGAGCAGTAGCCTCCCTCCATATTCTCGGTACTGCAAACTTCATCCCTTTTTTTCTCGTTACCAGACTGAAAAAAAAAGTAACGAATGACACATTAAATGTCAAAAAAGGTATATGGATAAATAAAATGTTCCTTAAATATAACATGTATTTTCTTACCTACTAAAATGTTTCTGTAGTTACTACACCAGAATTGAGGGGTACATATTTCATCTTGATTCCACACTGGCAAGTTAATATAAGCTTTATGGGCTTCACAAACTTTGACGATAAATTAATTTTTTTGGCCCTGATTTTAATAAATTCAACGCAAATGTAGCAAAAAGAGTCCACGTCAGTTTTTACACTTTTTGGATGACATTATAAGGCTCCGCGACACAAAAAATAGGTTATTCCTTTAGAACCCGTACGCGCATACTGCCTTGTATGTTTTGTTTTCATT
>LGAG01000695.1:218359-269423 GCA_001278395.1 Lerema accius | reverse complement strand
CGAAAAAAAATATAGCCTAGTTTAAGCCCAGACTTAACAGTTATAGAATTAAAAAAGTTTTATTAAAATCCGTTCGGTAGTTTCGGAGATTAGCGTGTACAAAGAGACAAACAGACATACAAAAATTTTAAAAATTGTAGATTCGTACTCAGTTACTGTATTTGAGTCACTCTAGATTAGTTTTTGGTAAATATACTCAATGTACAGACAAATTTATTTTACTGTTTTATTATAGTATAGATGGTGTTTCTGTTTAGTTACAATCAGAAAATATAAACTAAATAGCAGACTCAAAAAAAAAAATTTTTTTTGTAGTCTAGTGTAATTATTAAACAAAGAAATCCCGTCGGGGGCTGTCTTTACTTGACCTGAGTTATAGGAACCCGGCGGGTTTTCTTGGTATAATATTTATATTTCCAGAGTCAAGGGAATTTTAAAGTTTTATGTCATTCTTTCCTGTTATTCTTTTTTCATCCGTTGTGGGTTTTTCTGAAGGGCAATGCCCTATTATCTAAGGTGTTTCGTAGACACGATGCTTACAAAATAGTTTTTTTGTTTTTTAATGGAATTACATTTTATATTTTTCTATAAATATGAATATCTCGCGGTAACAACTACGTACGCATTCTAGATTGTCTTAAATTATTATATCAGTTGACTCCTGGTGTTACTGTATGTTTTTTCAATATGGCTGACCACTTATTTAAATATGACTGTAAGTTACGTCAGTTAGTGAAATTCCATACAAACTTTAAAATGTTTTGATAGAGTGGAAACCTTTTGATTTAGAAAAACTTTTGATATAGTGGACTGATTTAAATAAAAAAACAGTGGTGTGTGTAAAGTAGGTTTACGGATGATAATTTACGTGATATCGCCATTAGAAAATTATGTGCTATATTATGTTAGACCAAAATATTTTTTATTAGGGCGCCAAAGCTGTAGGCTTAATAACCTTGATTTAAGTTCCTAAAAATGTATTATTTCCTATAAAATGAAATGTTTTTTATTATAGGTTTAATCGTTTTCATGATTTATTGTTAACAATCTACTTTAAATCATATTCAGATTATAGCCACGAATTAAAATATGAATTGGTGAAAAAAAGTTGTCATGGCAAAAGTTGTTGATATCAAACATTACATTGACTTATTAAATAAAATGTTCAAATTAGATCACATTTTTTGTTTGTAGATTAAAAACAGATGTCGACACCATTATTGTAAAAATACTCGTACTTCGTGAAAATGCATTTTTCTGCAAATAAAACCACAATAAATCGATTTTTTGACCCAAAATACATCCAATGAAATACAATCAAGGAGTATCTGGTGTGGACAACTAAGGGATCAACCAAACTTTAAGAAAATAAATATGTGGCAGGACAACGTTGTTCGGTTTTCTAGTATATAGATAAAGTAGTATAAGATTAAATTAATATAGTAATCCCCCTTACCTGCGCCGGACATAAACACGACCTGACCGATGGGGCCAAGCTCGTAAATTGGGATAATTTTGAGAGCGAGACTCATTACGAGACTCGGGATTTACGTTTGTTTCTTTGGGCATGATTACAGGTAGTTTTTGTAATCTTAATACGTATTATTTTTAGTTGGCACGTCCGTTATGCCCAAAAGTCGCGAAATCTAGAACTTTTGCATTGAACACTAAAAACACCCGCATGCGCCTTTCTACTTCCTACTATATTGATTGAACTCCCCCACAGGACAGGTATACAAGGAAGTAGGATTGGAAAGGGAGGGTTAATGCGCTGACATGCGCTTTTCCACTTTTTTCTAATGATCTAACCTAATCTAATGAGAGATTTTGTTAGTTTCATATGGTACTATGTCCTTAAAAATAAAGACGGTAGCTGAAACATAACATGAAAGGTGACCCGCCATTTTACCTTTTTTCTCAAAATTATTTAGTTGTCGTTACCAAATCGTAAGAGGAAATCAAAATCCGTTTTAAGCATAAAATCCAGTAAATTATAAAACATAGATCGCTGACAGTACTCAAGCAGATACAAGTGAGTGAGAATTATTCACTTTGACTGATTGATAATGTCTTTCTATACTACCTATATTGTCAATTTGACATTAGATTAGAAACAACCAACACCCATCAAATATAGTAGAACCATGAAATTTTTGCCGATGTCAGTTTGATGTTGTCAATTTTGATGGCGTCGTTCAAAATGACTATCTATGTATTTTGATTTATTGTTTCGTGTAAAGCTTAAACAAGATGCCTGATGATTTCCAAAATTATGTGGTAAAGTTTACAGACTGTTTCATGAAAAACAAATCAAAATAATGGTCTATGATTCGATTAAAAAAAATAACGAGATGAATGAAGCTGTCATAGGTCAACATTACTAATGTTACCATATCATCAACTCGTAATTACCCCAATACCCAGTTTTGGCAATTATTTTACAAAGTTTATATTATTATATTAGTAATGATATTGAGGGATATATTGATATGATGAGGGATACTTACAGTAGCCTCTGAGTATAATGTACCTACAGTAATTAATTTTTTTTAAGAAATACTAAAGGTGAATACAAACAAAATTGTGATATTTGTGATCGATAGACTAGAAGAATGTATGATCTAGTAGTAGTCTTTGCACCGTCTTAGGAAAGCGCAGCATGTGACCATAAATAAGATTTTAAATCAATTTCGTACGTGGATTTTGCAATCAATGAATCCTCGTTTTTTTCCCCAAAACTTCGGAAAATGCTTTTTGCTGTCAATCTTGAAAAATTAAAGTTGACAATGTCAAATAGTCCCCGTCGGAAATGTTATACTGGCTTGACTATAATATCGATTTTCATAATTTACATCCATTTATTCATTCTATTATAAGCAGTGATAGCCTAGTGGTTTGAATGTTGGTCTCGAACGGGAGATCCTGGGTTCAAACCCCACGGCACGCACCTCTAATTTAAAAAGTTATGTGCGTATTAGATACTAAATTATCACTTGCTACGGTGAAGGAAAACATCGTGAGGAAACCTG
Source organism: Lerema accius (assembly GCA_001278395.1). Taxonomy (NCBI): domain Eukaryota; kingdom Metazoa; phylum Arthropoda; class Insecta; order Lepidoptera; family Hesperiidae; genus Lerema; species Lerema accius. Next base: position 266,394 of record LGAG01000695.1, on the reverse strand, counting down.
CACACCTGAGAGTTCTCCATAAAAGTTCTCAAAGGTGTGTGAAGTCTGCCAATCCGCACTAGGCCAGCGTGGTGGACTATGGCCTGTACCTACCCCTCACACTGTGAGAGGAGACCCGAGCCCAGCAGTGGGACAGTTATGGGTTGCAATGATGATTATTCATTCTATTCTGTTTTTTGTCAAAAAGCAAGCAGTTTATTTTATTTTAATTTATTTACTTTTAAATGGCAAGTAACTAAAAGACTTTATACACAATAGGAAACGAAGTCACGTTTTGCTATTGTGTTTAAAATCTTTTAGTTTTTTGCCATGTAAAAGTCAAAGTATTTTTATTGAATTTAAAAATATCGTTTTTTTTTAATTAATCGTTTCACTATTGCACTTGGGCACGTTTCTTTTAACGTAAACTATTACGGCAAAGAGTAAGGAAAGTAAATTGTAAAATACGACAAAAAATCTATCCCGCCTACAACTCTAAGTTATGTATCTTGAAAAAGCCTATAAAATCTAGGTATATCTATACTAATGTATAAAGCTGAAGAGTTTGTTTGTTTGTTTGAACGCGCTAATCTCCAGAACTACTGGACCGATTTGAAAAATTCTTTTAGTGTTAGATACTCAATTTATCGAGGAAACTTATAGGCTATATAACATCACGCTATGATGAATAGGAGAGGAGCAGCAAAAAAAATGTGCCAGAAACGGGAAAATTACGCGGGCGGAGCCGCCGGCGACTTCTAGTGACTAATAAAATCATATAATGTACAATTTGGTACCACTTTAACGGATCTCCTTTGCTGTGTTGTGATTGCGGGCATTTTGGATTTGGATTTTTTACATAAAATCTATAAGAAGACAGACATCGTTTCTCAACGTATTTTTTCTTTTATAGATCCCATAGTTTTCCACGTCACGTAACGCTGACCTTCAATTCCTTTCATGTAACAAATGGATTCGTGACCCACCATAATGCTTATTTTCCTCCAGCCATTCAAACTAAATGAGGTCGAAATTCGCTTAAACATTTGTTGTCTTGTAAACCGACTTGTTATTATTTAAAATGGCACTGACAGTTACTGACTGATGAGAACTTTGCTTTCAATAAATCGTCTTGAATTGGTATGTTACTGTTAAAATGAAAAAATAGTTAACATTGCCAATACCCAATAATAGTTATCTTTCTAACTACTGTTAGCGACATTTCTCAAGCCATTTTTAATTATGAAATAAATCCGTAATTTTCAATCTTTATTCCATATCCCGTCTTTTAACAAAATTTAGATTGATAATATTTAGCTATTTTTTGAGATTTTCCTGAAATGTCTGAAACTATACAAGGTTTGTCGCCTACCTTGTATACAAAAAATTAATGAATTTCTATAAATAACTTAAAATTGACTAAATCATCAACAAAGTTAGCCTACAGTAACAAATTTTCGCATATTAGTGGTAAAACAAACGTGCAATATAAGGAAATAAAACAGCGGAAATAAAAAATGAAAGAATAATAATATTTAATTATGGACTTAAATAAACAACAAACAATAAAAAAATATTTAAAATTATATTATATTATGAATATCGTCTGTTTTGGTAACGCCACAAAGTAAAACGACTATGCTGTGATGATCTAAAAGATTTTTCGTCAGAGAAGATGGTGTTAGTCAAAATGTAGTGCATCCGTTAACTCTCTGGGCGTGATTTCTAATGCAATCCAGTGCCATGCAAATAATCTCTTATTATTTGCAAACAAACATCATAACTTGTTGCAAAATAACGAGTCGGAGTAAAGGAATGTTCTTCATAATGCAGTTGCATAGCTCTTGCCTATCTAAGTGTAATTCGATGAACGCCATGGTTGTGTCTTCGCCTGTCTTCTAAGGAACCATCTTCAGCGTTACGTCGGATTCACTTTCTCGCTGTGTTTTAAGATATATTCAGCTCCCGTGGTATTTCCCGTATACTACAGCCTTACTCACACTATAATACGCGCTATTTCTTGTAAAATTAGCCATTATTATGAATTTTACTGACTTTTTAGTTTCAATCTGAGTTCATGTAAATGTTTAGATTATTAGAATATTACACAGACATATAAATAACAAGAGTGGAATATTATGATTTCTTGACATCTGACAGCCATTCTGAGTGATGTTTCTGAAGTTTCATAATATTTAAAACGTCCTAAGTGCAACGCCACGCCTGAGAAGAAAACGAATTTGATTTTGCCAAAATTACAAACGAACTGTCGGCGAGGTGGGTCACGAATCCATTTGTTCGATAGCACCTTTAGTCAAAGTTCATCTTCTCAGACAACTTTAGCTATGGCGGCATTTCAATAACGTTTATATATTGTAGTTTAGTTGGTTTAGAGTCTACACTGTAGTAACTGGAGTAAGTAAAGTGGAGCATGAAAGTGTCAATTACACATTCAGAGGTCGTCATAAACAAACTTCGCAAACATTGATAAGCCGTCATAACTTTGGTTGTTTACTGGCATTGTAATTACAGACTTATCCGGTGGCTACAGGGCGATAGTAGCTACGATACGGTTGCGATTTTTGTGGTTGCTCTTGGCAACGTACTCCTCGTTTTCGCGAGGAGCCCTTAACGATGCCATTTACATCAATGATCTCACAATAATTATATTTAGAATATTTGTTAAGTAAGAATAGTCTACCTGCCCATTTAAAACACAGTTCGTTTCATATACAAGATAAGGATTGTTTTTATGACAATTAAATAATGTACTATCTTCTTCTTCTATATTAATAATTTCGTCAACGGGTACGATAGACCCGATCAAAACCTTATGCGAATATCAAAAAAAAAAGATCATTTTGAGTCGACAACATACATATATCCACAAAATTCGGATTATGGAGTATTTCGCTAAATTCTATTGGTACTGACTACTGACAAACAAATCGCATTCGCCATTTTGGTCAGTTAATAAACGTTCCGTTTCACATACATATAAATAAAATGGTCTGTCACGAAACTTATGTGGCAGAGGAAATTTCACGCGAGCGAAGCCGCGGGCAACAGCTAGTTTTAAGTTAATGAGCATTTCCGCATGCACGTACCATGGGAATAATGTGTTACGTCCCACAATAAGCTGCAACTCATCTTCACAGCACAAGTTTTCATCGAAGCCAAAAATTACATCATATTATGTGCTTATTATAAACGTATTTTGGTGTGATGCAGGTAAATACTTTTTTGATGTGGGGTTCTTGTTTGTGTGCCGCTCCCCAGTCTCTGTTGATCATACCCACACGAGCTCTGCCTTTCATCTATTCGCAGTCTATTTTAATCCGAAAATCAATCACTCACACCGTAACGCCACGTCTGTGGCTGTGATTTTATATATACATATACATATTTGTATAAACATATATACTCGTAGTAACTACGTCTCATCTCAAATGGAACGAGTATGGGGGGTGTAGCTCACAATGTAGATTTTTAGATATTTGATGAAATGTAAAATATCTCTAGATTTTGTTGATGTGTGTGTGTATATCCATTTTTATTAGCTAATGTAGCTTTTAAGCTGCCTGAAGACCTACCTTAATTTTACTGATTTTACAATCTCTCTGGTTGTTTTATGGTTTAAAGTTTGGAACGTTCTTTACCATGCCAGTGCAGTACGTCTTGCATGGACAAGTTAAGAAGAAATTAATGGACTATTGATTAACATATAGTAATTATGGTTACATAGGCTTTAGACGACATGTTTAACCGTTCGTTTTTACTGTTATGAATGAATGACAATCATTAAGTCTTTTTGGAGTTCAGTGTCAATCTTCTGATATATTAACGTCTCAATGTCTGATCTAAATATTATCATCTCGTGTAAATATAGCTTTCATGATCATAGTTTATACTTGATTATCTTGAAATCGTGTGCTTAAAAAAATATATTAATATGCCTATTTTAAACTATATAGCATATCGTTTATACCATTGGTATAAACTTTCTTACCAATAAACCTGATTAAACCTCCTATATTGGATCCAATAAAGATCCTTACATCCTCTCCTGCTTATTTTTCGCTTTATTAAAAAATCATAGTTGTTTATTATTTTAGCATTCTATTTCTAAGGTACCTTCCGCTTCGCAAAGTGTAAACAATATTGCGAATATCGATCAGTAAATTAGCCCATATGTTTCAATTCCCATAAGCCGCATAATTTTCTGTATTGATCTAGTTCAAATAGGACTGCACTTCTATGGAAGCAACCCCATCCCACTAGGTGGGTTGTACACGCCTAGGTCCTACATCAATATAGATGTTGAGTGGATGACGCCGAACATTGTAAATGTGTGGGTTTTCCAATATACTAAATAATAAACAAGCTACGCACACATCGGTTCCTTTATGAACTCAAATTACATGCGTATAGTTCTTGATCGTACTAGAGCGTGCTTTAAAATACCTTGAATACAGTTATATGATTACTTGTGGGTTAATATTGAAAAAAATTGTTTACTTAGTAGGTTTCTCTTACGCGTTCACCATTGTACTAATGTAGATGAAACTTGGCACACAGTTGTCCTAGGTCTAAGGTAAGGACATATGACTTAAAGACGTCAATTCTCAATCTACCTAATAGCCTTATCTAATCCACTGATGGTCACAGACCTTCCCTAATTTGCGTCACTTCCGTCGTTCCTGTGATATCTGTATCCAGCGAATGCCCATTGTCTTCTTGAGGTCGTCAGATAGTGATATAATTTCATGATAATCATCATACTTAATTAAAATGTTGATTGACTGACAGACACGCTACATCCCAAACGGATGGACCTGGAAGCATGAAACTTGGCACAGAGGTTCTTTATAAAGCGTAGGGGAGCACTAACAACGGATTTTTGGAAATTCACATTTTAAAGGGGGGAAATAGGGGATGAAAGTTTGTATGAAAATTAAAAAAAAGTTAAAGCAAACAGTTTGCATATTGGTATTTGGGTTTATGGATGAAAGGAATAAAAAACCTAATTCAACGATTTTTTTAAATCAACCCTTAAGGGGGTAAATATCACCGCAAAACTATGATTTCCGCAAGCAAAGCTAAAGCTGCGGGAAACAGCTCGTTAATAATATTTTTTTTCGAATTTGGCGTCCACAACCATCCGGAACATATTTTGGAATTATAATTTTTCCTGTCTACCTTACTAAATAAATATTTTTTACCTATCGTATCTAGTATCTGGTTACTACATGCAAAAAAGCATGGTTCGCACACAAATAAATCGTAAAAGCAAAACATTTCTATAGCAGTAGGTAAAATCATATCACAACGTCTGGTTGTTACTTCGAAACGCACACTACGAGGATTGGCATGATGGCGGCGAGGAAATAGGATGCACTGTAGGCTATTGGTATTGCGTGAAGGGAATGGAGTAGGTTGGGTGGCGTTGTGATATTTGTAGCTCAATCGTGTTAAATTTTAATCGACCCGGCACGAGCGGTCTGCATTTATATGTCCGTGCATTTAAGTATTGTACTTGTTTTTTAAAAAGATTTTACTGAGGGCAGTGGCCTATGAATTATTTATTAGTATACGGGGTGGCCAGGGAGTTGACGTCCAAAGTTAAAAGGACAATGTTAGATCCTGCCCCACCCAACTTGTAATGTACAGGAAACATAAAACTATGAAAAATAAATAAATGAATTTAGGGCCCTCATCTGTTATAATTCTCATAAACAACTTGCCGATTAAAAATAAAATTAAAAAGGCTTGTACTTATTATATTGAAATGGTTTTTCCAGCTAAAATGGCGAAACTTCCGTATTACGCAACATGCATGAATCGTACCTACATACCGGAATACTAATTTTGTTTCGATGAAAAGAAAATCGTTCGTTCCGTGCAATGAATCGTCTTGTTGAGGTCAATGTCCTTGTCACATTTGTCATTCTCTACTAAAATTAGGCTATAGAAGTAACGTTGACGTTCACGTGTCATCACAATGTCATCTTTGATAAAAATTCTAACCTTTTATGAATCTTTTTGTTGGCCCACATAAAATCGGCAAGTTTTTAGTGAATTTAAGCACTTCCTTAGTGATGTTTTAAAATATCTTTAAAATGACGTATTTTTCATATTTGTACGCGATAATATTGTATGGGGCAAAGTTCTATAGAACTTCTGGCATTGTCCTTTAGATGCCTCACGATATGCTAAACAGAGACATGATACCCAAATGTCTCTGATGCTAAATTTGTTATAAAAAAGCATTTAAAAAAAATCGACTGTATTTTACTGTAAATCAATTGTTCCTTTTAAATCAAAATTTACTTAGACAACCTTTACCACATTTGTGTTGTTTCTGCAAGACATGAATTAGTGAGCAAGAAGTAACAACTTTCTTTAACAGATCTTAAAACCGGGCATGTAAAAATGACTTTTGCAATTTTAGAAATGTATTATCTATGCTTTATACTAAAATCTTCAAAACTTAAAAATATCTCATTTCATTTTGAAAGTCAGTTAATAGTGGAGTGCCTGGGGGTTTTCACCTCGGAATAGAGTTATAGTGAATGAATTAATATGATCGATGTGGGATATTGTTTTTTAAACCATAAATTACAACGTTTACCCAATTTTTTTTGTGCAATCCATTTTTTCATTGTTTAAACAAATTATTATGAAAAATTAATGTTTCACCATACATGGTGTTCAGTAAGTAGTGGTCCAAACGATACGTGTCGATAGATGAGATCTGGATCTATCGAACTAACTCAATTTAGGTGAAACGAAAGTGTCACGGTTTTCGAAATATTTTGAATTTTATAAACTTTTGAAAAATCACTACCTCTCACCAGATTATTGATTGCCATATTCTTAATATTTCTAGTGATATAATTATTTTATGATTTGGATACCTGATAAGATGTGCTACAGGATGTTGTAAAAAGTTTTTATAAACTCTTAACAGTTTTTAGGAAAAAAGAAATCGAATGTGTAACTTCTTACCTCGTAAATTTTTTATTGAAAATTTGAAGCCCTGTAACTAAAAAAAAATATATGACATGATGAGTGCCCATTAGCTTAAAAACTTCTACGTGTAACGCAGATTATTACGTAGTATAATAAAATGGGTTTTTTGTTTAAATAAAAAAGTTATTGCTATTTTAATGTGGAAGGTGTGAATTTGTAATACAATTTCAATCATTTTACTCTACTCGTTTTTCATTGTAAACTTGGAGTATCAAAAAATCCATTTTATTATACTACGTTATAATCTGCATTACACGTAGAAGTTTTTAAGCTAATGGGCACTCATCATGTCATATATTTTTTTTTAGTTATAGGGCTTCAAATCATCATCATCATCATACTTAATAAAAATGTTGATTGACTGACAGACACGCTACAGCCTAAACGGATAGACCTAGAAGCATGAAACTTGGCACAGAGGTTCCTTTTAGAGTGTAGGGGAGCACTAAGAACGGATTTTTGGAAATTCACACTTTAAGGGGGTAAAAAAGTGGATGAAAGTTTGTATGAAGATTAAAAAAAAATTAAAGCAAGAAGTTTGCAAATTAGTATTTAGGTTTCCGATACTAAGCTTAAAAGTGCGAATTTAAAAAAAAATAGAAAATTAACCCCTAAGGGGGTGAAATAAGGGATGTAAGTTTGTATGAAAATTAACCAAATTTTAAAGCTAGCTGTTTGCAAATTCGTGTTTGGGTGTATGGTTGAAAAGGATGAAGAACCTTATTCATCGATTTTTTTTAATCAATCCTTGAGGGGGTAAATATCACCGCAAAACTATAATTTCCGCAAGCAAAGCTGCGGGCAACAGCTCGTACTTAATAAAAATGTTGATTGACTGACAGACACGCTACAGCCTAAACGGATAGACCTAGAAGCATGAAACTTGGCACAGAGGTTCCTTCTAGAGTGTAGGGGAGCACTAAGAACGGATTTTTGGAAATTCCCACTTTAAGGGCGGGAAATAGGGGATGAAAGTTTGTATGGAAATGAATCAAATTTTAAAGCAAACAGTTTGCAAATTCGTATTTGGGTTATGGTTGAAAGAGATGAAAAACCTAATTTAACTATTTTTAAAATTCAACCCTTACCTGGTAAATATCACCGCAAAACTATAATTTCCGCAAGCAAAGCTGCGGGCAACAGCTCGTTTTCAATAGAAATTTTACGAGGTAAGAAATTACACAATCGATTTCTTTTTTCCTCAAAACTGTAAAGAGATTAGAAAAACGTTTTACAACAGCCTGTAGCACATCTTATCACGTATCCAAAACATAAAAAAATATAATTCACTATAACTCTAATCCGAGGCTTAAATAAATTTTGTACTAATATTTTTTTTCCTTTTCATTAGTCGTAGTTTATTTTTTTTATGTACACAATAGAGTACGTTTCATTTATAATCAAACTGGCCGAGAAATTCGATTGTACATAGCAGCTGTCGCTCCGCTCTCCCCTCCACGTTTCTATCCCTACTGCTAATTTTATACACAGGTATCTTTAAAAAATGTTCCTATATGTCTCAGGTAAGATTTAACATGTAAATAAAAAAAAAACTGTTTGATGTGAAAATATATAATTTTTTATAGTGATTTGTTAAAAAAATGAAACAATGGACTGCACAAAAAAAATTGAGTAAACATTGCAATTTAAAGTATAAAAAACAATATCCCACATCGATCATATTAATTCATTCACTATAACTCTAATCCGAGGTTTTACGGTTTTTAACGCTCTAGGCACTCCACTATAAAGAGAATAAGTTCTTCATATTATCTACCTAATTTGATCTTGTTTTATTGTTGATAAACCTAGCAAGTTTTTAAGAATACTTAGAACGCATAGACCCCCCAATTTTTTTTTTTTGACACTGAAAATTGTAATTACTAAGCTCAAGCAGTAATTTTGAGCTTTGGTCTAAGTTTTTAGTAAGTTTCGCTTCGCCTAGAGTGACCGTACTTTTCAGGGTAATAATTAGTACTATGGTTATTAATTATCATCATAAAAATTAATTAAATACAAGTGTTCAACAGAATGAACAAAAAATCGAAAACCAGTGTTAGGTGAAAATGATGAAAAAAACATTAAAAATATTATATCTCCTAAACTATGCAAAGTCGGATAACATATGAGTACATGGGGGTGATTTGGATACTGCATATCGTGAGGCATCTAAATTTTAAACTTTGGACGTCAACTCTCTGGCCATTCTGTATATGGTACCTTTGCTTGTTCTTAATGTATTGACATAATGTGACAGTAATTTAATGATACTATAACAAGTATACAATATTATATCATTTTTTATAATACACACATCAAAAAAGTCTAAGCAACACATACAAATTTCAATTTCACAATGTGTTTTCGCGTTAAATCCTTACTATTTTCTTATTTATATTATTTTTAATGCTTTTTTGATATTTAACACCATTTTTTTTAAACTTTTTTTTTATTTTCATCTTAATTAACAATAATACGAGTAAATACTGTATGTACGAAATAAGGTGCCTAATCAACGAAACTTAAAAAAAATTAAATTTCTAAACCAAATTAAAATTGCAAAAATTAATACAAAGTGTGGCCTCCTCTGTTACTGAAAACTTGCTGGCATCGATTATTCATAGAATCGATGAGACTGTTAATGTTTTCCTTCGGCAATTGCTCCGAATGAAATTTTAGTAAGTCCATGAGTTGTTGGGTTGTTGTCACTCCATCCAAATCCTTTAAAACACGTCTCTGAAGCATGTCCCAGACATGCTCGATGGGGTTGAGGTCTGGCGATTGTGCAGGCCAAGGCAATACCCGGATGATTTTTCCTTGCCAAGTACTCCCGTGTGTGTATAGCTGTATGCGAACGCGCATTGTCATGCATCAACGTGAAATCGGAGCCAAGCGTTTGTGCGAATGGACGGACGGACATAAGGCCTTAGAACATCCTCAACGTAATTTACAGCGTTCATGTTACCATTTACAAAAACGAGCTCAGTTCGTCTGTTCTTCATAATACCCGGCCACCCTTACCTTTCTAGTATCCGGCTTGAAACCAAATCGAGACTTACCGCAAAATAAAATTTTATCCCATTGTTCCCAGGTCCATGTAATGTGTTCTCTACACCATTCATTTCGACGAGCGCGATTCCCGTGACGTATCGGTGGGCACCTAATTGGCCGTCGTGCTCGTAGGCCATACTCATGCAGTCTTTTCGCACAGTTTGGCAGCTAACAACAGCACCACTTGAATTTTGTAGCCTTAAACCTATCTCTCGGGCGGTTAACATCGGCTGGCGTCTTGCAGTCAGTTGTATGTATCGATCCTGCCGGGTGGTTGTACACCTTCCTCGACCTGGGTGCTGCTTAGCAGATTTTCAATGCTTTCTCGATTTAAAAAAAATACATAGGTATTACCTACGTAATAATTTAAAATAGTAAGGATTTCATGCGAAAACACATTGTAAAATTGAAATTTGTATGTGTTGCTTAGACTTTCTTGATGTGTGTATTTTTAGAGGATTTTCGTAATAAAACAACAACTAAGTACATGATATTTATTACGTGTACAACACAAAGTTTCAGCTTAGGCTAATTAAATACTATACAACACATTTTGTTCGTGAATATGTTTATAAATATGTATGAGTTATTAGACATACATTGGGGAGTTAAGTCATTTTACTAGTGGTCGCGCAGTGGTCGAAATTCTACCATAATAAATTTAAATCATAAGTTATTTAATATAATTTATTAAAATATAATGTTCAATTTTTATAAAGGTTCTATTGTCAAAGACTACACCACTATAACAACTGATTTTACCAACGCTGTTATTTTCTTATTTTTTTTTAATAAATTGAGACTTGGACTTTAAAATCTGAGACTTGGACTTTAAAATCTGTAGACCGTAATCGCATAGATGCTTTCGAGATGTGGTGCTGGAGGAAAATGCTGCAAATACCTTGGATAGCACACCGGGCCAACGTATATATATTAAAACAATTAAAAATCCCGACAAGGCTTTCAACCATCTGTCTTAAGAGAATTTTAGAGTATTTCGGTCATATCGCGCGACGAAATGAAGATAATCTGGAAAAACTTATGATTACCGATAAGATCGAAGGAAAACGACCTCGTGGACGAAGCCCCATACGTTGGTCCGATCAAATCCGGACATCTCTTGGCACCACCTTCCACGATGCGTTAAAGGACGCCGAAAACCGCACCAAATGGCGTGAGACTATAGGGAAGCATAGTGGGGGTCACGACCCTCAGAACTGAGGAAAAAGACCCACAGAGAGAGAGAGAGTACATTGTTTAACTATATCTTTGCTAATTTACGCAGCGCACGCGTGGAAAGCAATAAATATACCTATATATACTTAGCCTTGCCATAAATATTGTTACAAAGAAAAACAAGTTTTTTTTATTGTATGTAAGATTAAATATTTTTCCACTGCGTTAGTTTAATACATTGATATATAACTATTAAAAATATATACAGTTTATTCGAAGTGGTCTCCACTGGCTGCAATACAGTCCTTTAAACGTTGAGGCCAGTTATCAATAGCAGCACGAACTCTTTCTGCAGGAAAATTCTTCACTGCTAGTCGTATAGATCGTTTTAGGGACTCTAAATTATCATGGCGTTTAGAGCAAGTTTTACTCTCTAAAACTGACCATAAATCATAATCCAAAGGATTAAGATCAGGACTAGATGACGGCCAGTCTTCAGCTTTGATGAAGTCCGGAACATTCGTTCCTAACCAAGATTGGGTGGATCGAGCTCTATGACCTGGTGCCGAGTCTTGCTGAAAGGACCATTCTTGGTTATTGAACATGGTGTTATTAAGGGGCTTAACCACCTTCTCAAGAATGGTATTTTGATAAATTTGTGCCGATGTTTTGATACCTTTTTCACAAAAATATGGCTCAGTAACTCCTTCGTAGCTAACACCCCACCAAACCATCACTGAAGTCGGATAATGCCCACGTTGTACTCTGCTAACTAATTGGGAAGCTTCTTTAGAGCTCCCAGCATAAATACGGTCATTTTGTTTATTAAAATATTGCTCAATGGTAAAAATTTTTTCATCCGTAAACAAAATTTTTCTGTGACCTCCCTTTGCGTACCGCTTAAGAAGTTGTTTTGATTTAACCACCCTATTCTTTTTTAAATTCTCAGTTAAGAAATGACCAGTACGTCTTTTATAGGCTGCAAGTCCTAAGTCATATTTTTAAAAGACGCGACATGGTTCTACGTGCTATCTTCATCTCTCGAGATAAAATCTTCTGCTTTCGGACGGGATTTCTTCGAATTCTTTCCCTTACTGCTTTAATAGCCTTTTTCGTACGAACAGTACGTGGACGGCCAGATCTTTTTCTGTCACAAACAGAGGAGGTTTCATTGTACCTATTAATAGCCCGGTAAACAAACATTTGACTAATACCAAGCGTGTGGAGGATTTTAAAAATTGCATTTGGCTCCATACCTACTTTATGTAAGGCAATCACAGCGATTCGGTTTTCTTTATCACCCCACTCCATTTTAATATCACAAAATATTTAACAAAGTATTGGCGCGAAAATAAGAAAACACAATAAACAATCGTATAAAAGTGACAAATTCCAAATTCAAAAGTAATATTTTGTTTATTTTTAACTATAACAGTATTTATGGCCAGACTAAGTACCTAAACCTTCCTAAAGACTCACTCTTTCTATTGTTGAAAACCGCATAAAAATCCGTTTAGTAGTTTTCGAGTTTATCGCGTTCAGACAGACCGCAGACAAAAAAGGGGACTTCTTTTTATAATATGTATAGAGATATTATATTTACTTGTGTTTGTGTGTCAAATGCATGTGTAATGTTTTATTTATTGATTTAATGTACTTTATGAGTATTATTGTTAAAAATTATTTACGTTCTGTACTTATACATATAAACTATAGATATGCCAAATTAATATAAGGAGATATGTGTCTACCTTATCAAGAGGGCAGTTATATTAATTGATCACTGGAATCTGAAAATTACATACATAGTTTTCTAGTAGAAAATTACACCTAACGTTCCATATCCAGACAAAAAATTGCAAGACGCTGTCATCGAATGTACACTTTATAAATGTCTAGGGATAGGATTAATATTTCAATTGTCATTGATTTATTTGTAGTGAATTTCATTACATGAAGAAAAATGACATTTTGATGAGGAGCAAGCTACGAGTATATCGATACACCTCTAGAGTCGTATACATTTATCTTAAAGAGAAATAAAATGACCTTTAAAAAAGTGATATGCATGACTGTAGCTGACTAAAAAAAAATCACCAGTTGTCAGTTACAACACGGTTAAAATTGAAGGATTTCAACCAACGACAACATAACCCTATATACACTTTTCACACTTTTTGCACTAATTAAGTGATTAGTTATAGTATAGGGCCTTCCAACAGGAACTTTCGCAACTTTGAACGACGTTACTTTGTTTTATTTTATTTAAATTTAAAGGTAGGTAATACTTAATCAAATACCCATCATATTTGATGAAATATATAATATCCCTAGATTTTGTTGATGTGTGTATTTGTAAACAATTTTTTCGGCACCTTTATTGATTGAGAAGCTACTGGCTTATCTTTACGCACAAAAGTATAATATTTTCCTTACATTTTTACCAACATCGCATAAAGTTTTACATTTAATTAACATTTATTATACAAAAAACTCCCCTTTTATGACATCTTAAATTTTTTCTAAACTTAAATAGTGCTGCGGTCATGACCGAATTTTCATTGAAGCTTTACCTACTATATCTACTACATAGTAATTCTACGAACATTTTTTAATGTTTTAGCATTATTTGATACTTATAATTATTGTATATTAAAGATAATGTATATAGTTAAATACTAAATATTCTTTTAAACGACATATTATGTTTTACGAGTATATTACATGTACTCGTATATATCTACTTAAATACGTCATTTTCAAAGCCATTTCTGCCATGCCCACTGGTTTTTCTGAATGAATTATAAATTACTGCGGAAATAACAGTTTCGATTTATTGAATCGAATTATGGTGGAGGGTTCGGGCAGTTATGGATTCAATTGCGACGTTCGCGTGCCATACGTAGACAGCTGCAATAATGTGTTTCGGATGCAAATACGCGAAATGTCGCAGCTGCTTGTCCAAAACCCTAAAAGCTTATGTTACAGAAGTAATTATGGTTAAATTGTACTTTTACACACAACACTGAACATTGAATACACTTATATAACTTACATGTAAATGTAATAAATCAACTCATTTATTACGAGGTATTGACGCAAATATACTAGATACCTACTAACATTGAGTATACTTATAGAGATTTTTATTTTGTCACAATAATTACATTCAAAGATCCGAATTATGTTAAAAATTACTTGATCCAGAAAGAAGGTCTTATTAGTTCGGGAACAGTTTTAAATTGAGTGACCTGTGACCTTCTTTTTCTAAAATAAAACTGCGCGTATTAATCGATACTGGTTTATAACATCGAAACGCAAAACTGTTTATATATATTTTGTATAAACATAACAAATTGTTAATTTTGCTAACGCAAATATGATGTATCAATTGTGACAATTTACTCGCATGGACATATTTAGAGGAACGCAAAATAAAGGTCACATAACTTAAAATATTTTCTTATCTCGTACTGGCCATCTACATTACCATACGTAAATAAAAAAAAAAAAAAAATGATTAGAATTTTACTTACGACATTCATTTGTTTTCTTGGTTAATCTGGAACGTGTTCCGTCAGAACTGTGAGGATTTTTGCTAGTATTTAACAATTCTTTTCTGACTTTTGGTAAAGAAGTTGTCGTTATTGGGAAAAGACAACTTAATTTGAAGAGCCAGTGTAATAATGCCGAATCTTAACGGTACCCAGGTATTCAAAGTTGATACTTTGATTGAAAATGGCCATACTTACAAAGAAGTAGCTCAAACGTTACGAGTTTCTAAGTCTGTGATTTATCGTAATGTCAAAAGATACCGGTAGACTAGAGAGTACACCAGACGTTCTGGACAAGGTCGCAAAAGAATAACAACTGACAGAGACGACAGGTTTATTGTTAGCAGTGTCCTCAGAAACCGCATATTAACATCTTCCGAGGAACGTACTAAGCTGCAAGAAGTTGGGCAAGTAACGGTGGGCACAAAAACGTCGGAAGAAGACTTAAAGCAGCTAGTTTAGGGGCGTTCTTGCCTGCGAAATGCCCAATGCTCATCACAGGTCATCGTGTAGCTCGGTCTAGTTTTGCTTGTTACTCACTGATGAGTCCAGATTCTGTCATAAGCTAGATGACGGAGGGACAAGAGTATGGAGATGACCCGGAGAAAGATACGCTCAATGTAACATTGTCGGAAGAGAGCCTTATGATTGAGGGTCAATAATGGTATGGGGTGGCATTTGCTTAGGAGCATGTGCGGAGCTACACATCGCAGAAAAGAAGTCTCTCACAGCGGCTTTTGCCTTATTCATTGGGGACGATTTTATTTTAATGCACGATAATGCTTGACTTCACACTGCGGCGGTTGTTTTGGAGCGGTTGTTTGCGTTCCTCTAAATATGTCCATGAGGATATATGTATTCGTCAATTCATCATAGTTGTGCAAAATATTTACTTGTCATAAATGCTGTAATGGGTTTAAAGTATAATTTATGTAACAATGATTTGTAAAACAATTATGTCAAATAACTTGTAAATCGAAATTGTTAAGTTCTAAAAAAAGCAGGATTGTAAGATTTATCAAGAAGTTTAAAAGTTCGTTTTTGTTTTACTTCTGTATATTAATTAGTTGTAAAAGCAATTAGCTTATTCATTTTTTAAATAATAAGTGATATCTAAGTATAGTACTTAAGTAGGTAAATTATGCAATTTAAAGATACTGTAATTTAATTTTTTAAAAGGTTTTGACACTTACATATTTAGGGGTATTATGAATATTTTGGTGTAATGCAATTTTAATAAACTATAGGTACGAAGTTTGTTCAACGCAGTAGTAATTTTTATATACATATTTTTTATGTAAAATAGAACTATAAAATAATGTTTACATGTACTTATTTAGCCCAGCGTTAAAATTTATATAGATTGGTCAACATATTTTCTACAGCCAAGAAAAGTGGGGCAACAAGTATTATTTATCAAGAATAATTTGATTAGAAATTGATGATTTATCATATTATCTAATTTAAAAACATATTTTAACAACTTCGATAATACAATCGACAATCCAGTTTTCAGACCATAATACTTTTGCTTGGACCGCAAACCTTCAAAACAGTGCACCAATTATCGCACCACGCCAATTATTTATCTTAGTTAAATGCAATCTCTGTAACATTACTGGATATTAAATCTTAATTACACTGTCCACATCGTAATATGTTACGTATTTATAAATAAGAAACATTTTAAACAGAGAATCATTCGCTGTGTAGATTTACCATTTAGGTATAGTGTCCATAATGTCTTGTTAAGGCTTGTCAAGACACTATGATATAGAAATATGATTTCGACTAAAGTGCGAGTTTAAATGGCAATAATACTTATTGACTCATTTACCTGTACGTAGAATGATTTTAAGTAAACTAAAAACACCCTTTATTCTCATGTGATGCGTAAGAAGAATAACATGTTGGAGGTTTTTTAATGAATTACAAACGAGCAGAGACTTGCTTTGGTTTAGTAACTCCAAAATGTATAACACCTTCTACGGTGAAACGTATATGCGATTTTTTTTATTCACAGTGTTTTGTAACATTTGGAGGGCGTCATTCTACAACTATATTTGTGAAACTGTTATTTTTGAACGGTTTTATTTTTTTAAATATGTTATTTCCTACGGGACTGTCTAGTTACTGGAGTTGTGTGTGTGTTTTAACAAATAAAACTGACGGTGATATGCTTAAAAACATTTTCCGACGACTTATAATTTTTTTACCGAAAACAAGTAATGTTGTGTGCATATATAATATACCTAAAAGCTTTTAGAATTGACGATCGATGTAAAGAACTAGAAAAATGATATTGTAAGAGTATAAAATGGCCACTAACCTGTATCACAGTTGGCATTAATATATTTTTTACCAAAATAGGTCAATAGCCAAGTTACTAAACAATCTTATAAGTATATTATAAATTTTTATATAAAACAATAAAGCTTAAACCCACAACCTCAGCCACGGTGCCATTTGTTATTAGGATGTCCCCAATTCCAGGAGGTTTGTTTGAAAATTTTAAAGCGAGTTTAATTTGAAGATTTAACACGCCGATAAATGTTTCGTTCCTTGCTTGAATTACTTTAAATCCTCTAATTATGGTAAAAAAGATGATCAAACAAAGAAAAAAGTAATTAATAAGTTACTGTACCTAATCTGGTTTTTAAGAGATTCAGTGTTAAGTGTTTATTACTTTGTGTTGATCAAAAATAAACAATGGAAGGCAAAGAAAGTAAAATCATAAATTTATATTATTAATAATTTATAAGTTTTTTTTCGAAATAATTCAGTGGACGGATAAATATCTAATAGTAGGTATATTATTAAGCTCCTTCTAAAATGCCTCACTCACAGTGAGATTTTTTAATTGCATAAAATAATCAAATAACATTATTTAAATTCGTGCTTTGGCACAATAGCACAAAAGTGTACCTAATATTAATAAGTTATTATACTCCAATAGTTTGTTTTTACTAATTTTTTACTTTATGAGTTACCCCTTGACTTCCTGACCTAAATAACAATGCAGTGTTGAAATGGTAAAGCGCACTAAATATAAAAATATACTACAATACAGGCAAAAGTACAAAATACTTTATTTATTATACTCGTAACGCGAATTTAGAGAGTTTCAGTTTCATAGTGTAGTCAAAACAGTTAATATAAAGTGACGAAGTGTACGTGTACATACTTGAATTCCAAGAACTTACTTAAAATCAGGCCGGTCTTGAAATTACAAAAAATATGAATGTATTTGACACTAAATTAAGTCAGTATTAAATATTTAAAATTACATTAGGTATACAGTATTTATAGTAGTTTATCGGTCAATCGACAAATTGGTCATAGTAATAAACAACATTTTAATATAAAACAAGATAGAAAATACTTTAAATAAAAAGGAAATTGGAATACACCCTAATGATATAATTGACAATCATTAGAAGCTATAAAGCTAAAAGGAAAAAGACCGATGACTTTTCAAACATTATTGAGGTGGGTCCCCTCGTTACATCTCTTAGGACAGAAATTGTCATTGATCACGGATACAATTCCCTTACAATTACATAAAGACTTATATTTTTGCAGTACCGTCATTGTCATTTAAGTTTTGTTTAAGTGATTCGTTTAACTTAATTTTATTACTAAATTGTGCAGAGATAGAGCCATACTGTTCTTAGTGCAACGTCATGTCCAACGGAACATTTAAAATACGTTTATGTAAATCTTGCTATTTGCAGTTTTTTATTCTTCTATTGGTTTGGACCGAGCAGTATTGTATATTTGTATGTATTCATTAATTGCATACATTTGATCTACGAAGTTCTGGTCTTTTATAATCATAGCGACCTTCTGTAGTATTCTGGTAAGTTCACCGTCATTGAATCTTAATATTGCATTTATCTTATCAAGTTCTTCTTTCAGTGCCTCTGGTAGAACCTGGCCAAAAAACAAAGGAATAAGAAAATGGCGAAGGTTTCTTCAAATAAGGTCAGCTGTAAGTGTGTAAAATGATCAATTATTACAATTAATTACAAAATTAAATTTGCAAAAGCGTCTAAAAGTTTGTTTACACATATCAAAATAGTCTAGGGGTCAAGAAGTATCGTATAGGAAATATATCTAAAGATTAGACAGTCATCGCAATCGAGGACTATTACTTAATTTTTTTGGATCGTAATTAGTTTTTTTTATATGAATTTGCCTAGACTGTATTGATGTGTGTACTTTATACTAATAGTTTAAATTCTCGCTGTCTTTGCCTGAATTTTCTCTTCAAACTTTATAATTGATGACGCTCTAGCTACCGATACAATATAAATGTTTATATTGTCGATTTATAGAAAGATTATACTATAGATAGATATAGATTATTATATTATTGTTAATAGTAGATATCTAATAATTAACTTAGTCATACAAGTACACTTTCACGATATCATTAAAATACAAAAAAACTCTTCAGTCGCTGCCGTGTTGTACAATGTTACACATATTGCAAATTGCGATATAGCCACTGCACAGCTTCGGATTACAGTACAGTATCATTTACAATTGTAAAGTTTTAAAATTGCCAGAATGCGTAGGCCATAACAGCGGAGCAGAGCAACACGCACATAATCATCAATAATAAGTTATAAACATTAGGTAAATAGATTAACGTTAAAAGAAATTGTTTAATGTTATTCGCTTTTGCCGATTATGAAAAAAATGCGGTTAATTACTCTTATCTATTAAGAAGTTCTACTGTTGATCTCCAGAACTTATCATTATAATATTAGAATATAAAAACATTATTTATTAATTAACGCCAAAGCTCTGAGTGTATGTATAGCGTATATACTTCTACACACATTCATACATACATCCTTTTTATAAATCGGATAAAAAAAATTTTACGTCATTGCAATACTTACTTGGCCATCAGCGATCAAGGCGAAGTCATATTTTGTCTTTTTTATCTGGTCTTGATCAAGTGACATAAGAGTAAATTGCTTCTCATTTTTGCGGATTTTGAAGTACACTCCCGCCAATATCTGTCCTTTTTTATTGCGTCCAAGTAAACACCTAAGGAGATGAGACAAATTTATAAGTAATACAATTAATAAAAAATAAAAAATATGTCATAAGTAACTATAAAGAATTTTGTACATTACTTTGGTACTAAAAAGGTAGAGTGAATACTAACTTAAATTCATAAACGAGGTTCCGGCGTATAGTTACGTTGATGCCTTCTATGAATGGTTTTGCAATGTAGATTAATGAGGTATCTTTTACAGACGTGTTTCCTATTTTTTTTTTGGCGAACCACTCTACGTATTGCGAATTGAGTGCGTTGTAGTTGTAGTAATATTCTTTTTGGACATGAGATCCATCCGACTTAATGATCCATCCTGTTAAAAAAAAAGTTAATACGTTAAAATACTTGCCTACTCAGTAACCACTTTATTAATTAAACCAAGTAGAAGGAACGTAGCATGAGTATCGGTCTATCAAATGCAAATATGGAATTAGTAAAAATTTATTTATTACCTGATTGAGGATAAGCTCCATCTAACATGACGGTTATGATTTGACCTATGTGGAAGCCCGGGTCAGCCAGTAACACGCCGACTCGGTCGTCTATCTTTACATTAACACAAACTAATACATGTTCTTTATCTGCTTTTGGTACATGTTCTGGACTCCCGAAAGAAACATATTTAGTCACGTTTTCAATTTCTTGTTCACATGAAACTAACATACACGATTTTGTAAAATTTGGGAATTGTAGATCTATAGTGTGCCATCGCTGTATCAGCTCCATTGCCATTCCTACACAAGTTAAGTTTTTTTCATTAATTCTAGGGATATATTTTTTAAAAAACTTGTATAGACACATATTCTCCCGCTTGTATGCATCGTAAAATGAAAATAATCCATTTACGGAATCATAAATTTCCTCTTGCAACAAATTACCCAAAACCTCTTCAGCAAGTAATATGAGATTGTGGTATTCTTCAAGTGTTAGTTCAAGGAACGGTGTCTGCACATTTTCTGTCCATCGAGGTTTTGGGAGAGGAAAACTTTGCAAGCAGTTTGCTAAATTACAAGCGGGAGTGTCAGAAAATGAACTAAGTCACACGTCCTTATTGTCTATAGTTGCATTAGTTGCAAATAGATGTGAGTGCGTGGAATCTTTAGACGACGAAGAGCTCTGGGGAGAGTCATGATCTTGAGATGAAGCTGAAGAAATATTTTCAGCCTTTTGTGTCCTTTCATCAAGTATGTCGTTCTCCATTGAGATCATTTTGTTATTTCTGAAAAGAATATAAAGGCTTGAATATTTTTAATATCACTTCTTTTTAATATGACAATTAACGATATTAGAATCATAAATTCAATTTAAAATGTGCAAATCAAACGCTTTCTAATAGTCGACAGACGTATTGAATTACATACTTAATTTAAATTTTAAGTATAAGAGTGTCTATTATGTACGCATACCCACCAAATATAATAATAAATTCAAATTCAAATTCAAAATCATTTATTCATATAGGTATCAATGATACACTTATGCACGTCATCTTTTAATCTAGTCCCGTTTCGTAAAGGTGCTTTAATGTGGAGGAGAAGAAACGGGGAAAAGAAACTCCCCCGCACGTCTATTTTAAAAAATAGTTATTATTATTATACAATACTATGGGTACCATTTTTTACAAAATTTATATTCTAACCTGAACGGAACTGGATGCAGAACTACTCATATCCAAGCATCTTTATCATTAATATATTCCTCTACATTATAATATCCCTTACTAGCAAGTTGTGCTTTAACACGCTTCTTAAATAGTTCAACAGGTAAGTCACGTATTAATTTTGGGACTTTGTTATAGAATTGTACACCAAGTCCCATAAAAGATTGCTGTACTTTATTAAGGCGATACGAAGGCTTAACTAATTGATACATCCTTCTAGTTTGGCGATCACAAACATCGCAATTTTGTTTATACGCACCTATATTATTTTTTATGAAAATTAAATTACTTAATATATATATTATGAGTTAAATCATAGCTTCGCTAATTAATTTCTGTCATGTATGATAAAGGAGCTTAAATACAACTATTTTGATCCCAAAAGTGTATACTACAAAAATATCTTTTAGATTCCGAAGTTATTGCCAAACAAAAATAGATAAAAACACATATCCACAAGGTCTAAGATTTAGCCACACTTTTAATGCGAATTAATAAAATAAAAGTGATGTTTCGGTGGTTACAAAATCGATTAATTCATATAAGATATACACACATCAACAAATTCTAAGATTCAGTCACACTTTTGATGCTTTCTTAATAATTTTATCTCATCATCAGGTTACTCATATTCCCACCCACACACATTCCCAGGTTATATAATATTAGAATTTTTAGGTTATTAATAAAACATAAAATTCATATGGAACAATTTCTTTTTCGTAATGAAAGATTACAAATTACTACTTTCCTAGCAACCTCCAACACGCACCCTTAATCTGGCATAACATTACATTGCATGGTATTACATTAAACCACAGCATTAAACACATTAATAGAACTTACATTACAAAAGTTTACACATCATCTACACATAACAAAAACAAAATTATATTCCTTCAAACACAACAAAAAATTGCAGAGATTAAACCATTATAAAACTCAAATATATTTTAAAGAAATAAACCTAAAATATACAAAATAAAATGAAGCTGCACTAAATATATTTCCCGCCCTCTTAATGGGTAATCTCGCTAGAGCTATTTTTAATTTAGGACCTAGTAGAGATTCCGTTAGCATATCTGCTACCATTTCGCTTGAGGAAACGTCCCGTTTAATATACCTTCGCGAACAAAGTGAAACCTAATATCTATGTGTTTAGTTCTATTATGGTTCATTTTATTAGGGTTCCGTACCTAAAAGGTAAAAACGGAACCCTATTACTAAACCTCCGCTGTCTGTCTGTCTGTCTGTCACCAGGCTGTATCTCATAAACGGTGATAGCTAGAAAGCTGCAATTTTCACAAATTATGTATATCCGGTGCCGCTATAACAACGAATACTAAAAAGATAAAAAATTAAAATATTAAGGGAGGGTCCCCATACAATAAACGTGTATCTTTTTGTTAGACGCTTAAAATTTTCACAGAATATATATTTGTATGTAACCCTTCAAACTAAATAGTTTAAAAAATAATGTCAATATTAAAGGGGGGCTCCCATACAACAAGCGTGATTTTTAAGCAATTTTTTTCTTGATCTTAATAAACAGGTAAAAACTTGAATATTTCAAAGGAAGTATTTATAAATATGACGATGATGACACGGAACCTTTCATGCGTGAGTCCGACTCGCACTTGACCAATTATTATTTTTAGCAATATAATGTGCAGACTGATTATCGTTAAAAAGTACTACAGGTTTGTCATACACTATATTTGTTGTTAAACACGATGGCAAATTCCTTAAGTAAATTGCTTCCTTAGCAAATTGACTCAGGTCTATATATTCTGCCTCTGTTGAAGACAGCGCTACACATCTCTGCTTTCGACTCTTCCCTGATATCAAACTATCACCCAACTTAAACATTAAGCCAGTAAAGGATTTTCTATCATATATCCCGGTTCATTGGCTACTTTAAAAGGTATCATAAAGTTGATGAATTCTTAACAAAAGGGTATGTTTTAATTTGAGAAGGCGTTACAGTAACTTACGTAACTGGTTCATGTAAAGTAAACAGTGAAAAATAATTTGTAATAGTTAATAAAAGTATAGTGCTGCTTGGAAAAATACTATAAAGCTAGTTAAGTTCTTTGTAAATTCGTTTCATCATAATTCTAGCTGCAGCTGTATTCACTTTGTAAAGGAAAAAAAGGAAATTCCAATATTTAATTTATTCCCTGCGTAGCGGAAAATTGTATTCATTCTAGGAATTATTACCTAACAGACAAGCTGGCTTTGAGTTTCAGTTCGGAGAAGCGTGGTTTTTGTAAATGGATTTAATTATTTTTTATGGAAATCGTCTCTAATAAACATATAACTAATGCATTGCGGCCAAAAAAAAAGATTGGAAGAGAACAGACAAACAGGAATACTAGCTTTTACGACCCCTCTGGCGTTAAAAAAAATGTATGCTCAATGGTAGTTTTTGTTTTCGGAACTGGTTATTAGTCCTTCCTCTATAAGTACTGACCATGACAACAACAACTTAAGAAATTCTAGTGTGAGTTTATTGACTAAGCATTGCAGTCAGACCTGAATGATTTTATTACGAAAAACAAAAAAGTGGAAGCGAAGCTCCGAGCAACAGTTACAATTATGTTAAAGCTCTACAAAAATACGAGTACAAAGATCAATAATAAAGAACTCTGGTACTACTTACTCTTGCATTATGATAAAGGTCTTTGTTTTGACCGGAGGTCGAAGTTGAGATCAGGATTTACTTGTCGAACCGCGTCACGTCACCTATACCACCTATTAAAGGCACAACAAACACGTGCACTGTCGGCGACGTCGACGTAGGCTACTGAAGTTCCGGAGCGATCCCTACTCAAAAGCAATCAATATCACACTATTAGATTGCCATGTCGAGTCCAAATGTTCCCTTATCGTTTGCAAATATCCCAAGATTTTTTATTATTATAATATTATAATTTTATCAAAGTTATAACAGTATGTTATAACGAAAAAAATCAAATGTTTTATAAAATTTAAAAGTTATAATCTTAAAAGATTATTAAATACTTGTGGACCCGCCCTCGCTTCGCTTCGGGAATCCTTTGCCGAAACGAAAATAAAAAAGTAGCCTAAGTTTGTCCTTATTACATCAGCTACCTGCCAATGAAAGTCCCATCAAGATCAGTCCAGCCGTTTGATAGATTAGCTTTATCAAACAGACAGACACACATAAATTAAAAAAAATATTTTGGTACGTGAACAGTGTAAACATACGTATGCATTAAGTACAAAGCGGTTTTTTTAATATTACAAACAGACATTTCAATTTTATTTAGATGTATGTATATATAAAAATTGGTAGAAAAGAATTTCATTTATGGTAACACTCAATATTTTAAAATATCACCTGAATTATTTATTTAATTACGAGTATAATAGTAGTTTGATACTGTCTACAATTTGTTCTTTTGTTAAAAAGTGTAACTGAAATATATGTACTTGTTTCATTGTTAATTAATTTATCATATCAAAGTCATCGCCAAAATAAACATTTTCTATTTCTACCTTTTTAAAGTTGTCTTTCACTGTGTTATATAGTTTTTCCTTTTTTTAAGGAACTCCTTTTTTTTGAACAATCAAGTTAGTGTGTGTAGAAACTACAACTACAACAACAGAAATACTTTAATATATTAAGCCCGCCCGCGTTCCATCTTTTCTCTTCTATCTCCATATTGTCTTTTGTTATGTTCTTACCATAACACATTATGGTACAGAGACACATAATAGACAGTCACTTACCGGCTTTTCACATTTACTGTGGCCTGAGTTCCAGAAATTTTGTCTGTCTTATACGTATGTATACTTCCCCTGTATCATCGACTATATCAAGTAACCGATGGACAGTGCTAAGGATCTTATTTTCCTTAAATATTGCCAATACAGATCCCTGGATAACAAAGCCAACAAGCTCCACAATGTTCAAGGATAACTACAACGTTTATGCTTGGTCGATTTTCAGCTGAGATGTGGCCTCAGAAAACGAAAAAGGAAAAGATATGCAGAATACACCGGTAAGTTGGTTTGACGTTCCGACCTTCGGATCTACCAACCTACTGATGAAGTAATGCTAGGCGACAGTATTGTATTCTAGACTCGCGACTTATGTATAAAAAACTTTTTAATATGTGAGATAGATTTTCGTCTAAATAGCCGACAAACGAAAAGGTCGATCCATCTGATGAAAAGTGGTTACCGTCGTCAAAGAATCGCAGTTTTGAGATAAAAAAAGAAACTCATGTATTACGTCATTTACAAGGCACTGCAAATTAGTCAAAACGGAAGGGTTGAATTAAATGAAACACAATTTTATGACCACAAATACTGATTTTCTAACGACACCATATTTTTTTGTTGTTTATTGTTTATTTTTTTAGATTGAGTGACACACTACTTAGTTGATTAATATATGTATTTTATGATTAAGGTTACAAAATCCACTAATATACAGAATATTTAATAGGGTTATCCTATAAATAGGGTTACAGCTACTTAAATAAACGTATATAATTATTTTATTTACGTTTAAATGTTTGATACTTAAATAATTAGTATCTATATTATGTGAAAGGACAAAACACCTATTCAAAGTGAACGATGTTCTTTGGTTTGTAATTAATGAACATTTTAATGTTGTAGGTGTTTAAATTTGCAAAAAGTGCACATAGCAGATTTTTATTTCATGATGTAATTTTTTATGTTTTATACTTTTCCTTGTCCTTTAATGTGTTGTCTGTACAAATTCATTCATCCCTGCCAACACAGTTTAAAACTTACTGTTTTTTCCATCAGCTCACGAAAATTATATTTAGCTCCCAATTGGATTTTAATAATACCTCGTTCATTAAATAATCTACTAAATAGTCCAAATACATAGGGTTAATAGGTATAAACTACACTTTTAATTAAAAGTGACTGTTCACACTTGAACTAACAATACACATTGATACATATTGAGTAAACCTATGACTATCATTATCTTACCTATGATTATCTAGGAATAATGTATAAAGTTATTGGTGAATGAACTAAAAACATAATGGGAATGACCCCGCGCTGTTCTGCCTAACGTTAGTAACTTAGTACACGTGCATTGGATGATATTATAGATGATATTAATATTATTGGATGATTTACTGGACTACAGAAAGGACTCACTGCGATTAGCGAGTATGAGTTACGAAAAAAAACATTATAAATTAATGAGAGAGGTTTACAAAAAATGGTTATTTGCGTATTTTGACGTATAATAAGTTAATGGCAATCAAAAAATATCTTATCAGTAGTTCAGGAGAAAATCTTGGACAACTTGGCGAAACAGGAGTCGCTTTGCATATTAATTTATGATGTTTTAAATTGTATTTTAAACTTTGGAAAAAAATATGTTCCTCTGTTTTTTATTATTACCTATTGTGTAGATTAACACACATTTTTTGGAATTGTATAGATAACGGCGAGGGATTAAGTCATGCGCATAAAAGTCCAAATCACGTATATCCTCGCCTTAGTTTACTGTGTAATCCACACCGAAATTCAACATTTAGGTACATGTAAAAAACTATAATCATGTTGATGTTCTGATCGAAATATTTAAAATATTAGGAATTTACCCAAGGGTCAATGACATCATTAAGTCACGGTGTAAAAATTATACATTAATTAGAAATATGTTTCATTAACCAATAACACTTTATACGTTTAAATAGAATACGAGTACATCCATATCAACTACATTTAAATATTAGATTAGATAATGTTGTCATCTAATAATCCAGTGGTCGGCAATATTGTTATAAGTGGTGTTTTTGACGAGTACACATTCAGTGTCCGCGACGATAAAAGTTTAAAATAGTATATTTTGGAACCGTCGCAGCTGAGGAGTCTAAGAACCGGTTGCGGTTCGCTAGTTGCGGGTTGCCGACCACTGGAATAATACATTCTAAAATACTAGGCGATAATATTTAATTAATGTTAATCGACTCATCATTATTGTAGGGTAGAATCTTAAGAAGACGTGATTGAGAACATCGTGTGAAAAGATATAATTTGTTAAGTGATAGTAATTTTGTTTGCCTAATTTTGTCTTGCTTTTAGAACAGTTCTAATGTTGGAATTTACAAACACATTAAATAAATAAAACTACATACTTCTGCTATTATGACAGTCTAAAACTTACTTTTTAAATAAAATAATATTTTTTTTTTTGCATAATTTTTAAATAGACAGTTTAACTACGAAGATGCACCTGTAGGTATTGAAAGTAGTCCGAAAAATATACAATTTTTGACGCTTACAAGATAATTTTTTATATTCGGCATACATAAGAGATTTCTGGCTTATTTTTGAGAACAATCATAGTAAACACTCGCTCGATAGACGGTTGATATTTGGTTACATTATCAAATGCATAAAGATAAAAGAGCAAGAAACAAAAACGTCACTTATTTTTAATATACATAGAATACTAGTCATTGGGAAATGTTACAATGATTATGTTTTAAATGTCATTGGAAATGTAGCCACGCGGTCGGTAGCGGCAATATGTTTTAATATATTGATTCATTTCCAATATTTCTTCAACGTAGGATTCATCAGCAAGTATTCGTGCCAGTCTGCAGATCATGTGGAAAAGCTCGTTGTGGACGAGGCTTAACTGGTCATTGCAAATCTTGATTTCATGCAGCACTTGCGGCGAAACCTTTAAAAAGTTAATAACGTGATTGTTGCAGATTAAAAAAATAGAATGCTTAAAGATAACAATTGAGATAACGTTAAATACTGGTAATTATACAGGCTTTGCCATGAAATAATCACATATCATGTCAATATAAACCAAGTTCAAATAAATTTTCGTGGGTCACTGTAGAATAGTGCGTCAGCTGTCAATATGACATTACTAAATAAACATAAATTCGGTATAATTATACTAGTGACACAACGATATTATTACACCTGTTCGGAGTTTGTTTGTAGTGAATTATGGGTAACCTGGATTAAACTTTGATAAGTAATTTTTAAGATGATTTTTGAGATTTTTGAGACTGATTGTACCTACATACATATAAATAAATAAATAAATTGTAGAAGAATTGTAAATAGACAAGAGTATTTTGAATTTTAAGTAAATACCGTAGCTATTTATATTTTATGAACACTATTTTGAATATACACGAATTGTAAATAAACTCTTGGTACCAAAATCAGATTAAAAAAAGCACTTTTGAATCCAATAAGGTACATATTCAAAGTTTTTTGAGTTTTTATGAAAAATTATGTGAGCAACACTTGTCATTTGAATGAACACTATATGCATACAGATACATTCCTTGCACTGTGCAATGAACTATAACATACATATTTGTCGTATTAAAAATGTCACAATACCGCAGCTTTCAAAATATACAATATATTTGACAACTGGCACCATTTTTATTTAACAGTGAACATGATATAGAATAAGGCTACAATTCGCATAATCGCTCGCGTTATTTTCATCATTGTATAAAAAAATATGACTTATACAGCTTGTATTGATAGTTTACATCAATAAAATGTATATTACAGGTAAATTAAAAAAGTTTTCGTCATTGAAATGAAAGGTTTTTATTTTATTTTATGTTATCTTTATTGGCATTACTTGTGCAGTACTTGACATGTGGTTTGAAGTTGCGCAAAAATATAGTGGTGTGATTAAAAAAATATAGTGGTGAAAATAGAGAATATTTCCGTCAAGAAAATTTCAATTGATAAAATATTTGTCATTTGAAGAACGAGTAATCAAACTTCGCTATGCAATATAAACACATTTTCTAATGCTAACGGGCATTTTAAATAACAGCATACATCGCTTAGGCTAAAAAATTGTTAATTGCAATAATAACTTATGGCACGCACTAATTAATTCAACCCACCGTTTATACTTCACGATTCTGCGTCGATCGCAAGATATACATATAAAAACTGTCATTGGGCCTTCTTCATGATAGGTAAAGTTACGAGTAATCCCCGTGCCAAGAGAGATTTAGGCTTATGCGTCTAAACAGTCGTCTGTTAAGAAGAAAATATGTTAAGAAGATTTCTTATGACTGGTTTTGATATGACTTTTCTTGATACAATAGTTGATATTGAAAGCTTACATAATGTTAATTTAAGTGTCGTTATGCAATATTTGTAACTACTTGATTTTAATTATTTGGGTGACGCAGTGAATAGCTCTTTAATATTGTTATCCTTCTAGTATTTTGCGAAAAATATTTGGACTTGGTTACAATGAAGTTGCTGTCAAATGGGCTTTTTATAAGATTATCTTTATTATTATTCCTTAAGGCAGCGACAATTTAAACTGTATAATTAAATATATAAAAGGATTGTTTTTAAGTTCTTAATGTTATATTTGAAATATGAATTCAAAAATATATCTTGGAAAACATTTCGATAACGATGTTTTATTAATGATTATATTTAAACTTTAGAACACAATATATTAATATACTTACAAGACGTGGTAGTAAAAAGGAGTCGAACGCGTGTCTAGTCTTGATGGGAACTCCTAAACAATCAACCAATAGAGTAAATTCAGTATTTCTGGGGCGTATTTTAAAGAACATGCCAGCCCTTACACATCCCTCATGGTCTCTGGCCACTATACTCCTGGGCAGAAGGATTAAATTACAAAACATAAAATTAAGTACATTATTAATCAGAATATGGGTACATAATAATGTATCTATAATAATAGGTACCTTTTTTCTCACACTTTCGAAATTGTACCTAAAATATAATTAAAAAAAAACAAACATGATTTATGATATCATTAGATGATGAGTGACAATTATTTGAGGCTTACGTCCAAGGAGTTTCGTTGGTAAAAATCTCTCCCGCTCCATTTCCATCATCAAGCCTTGGACATCATTTAGCAACAAAATTGTTATAGTAGAACCATTACAAACGTGCAGACTACGTCATCAATCATTTTATCATATCTCTCGTTCACTCTTATAGGTATATCGGAACGTGGGAACACTGGAATGTGGGAGTGAGAGTTCCGATATACCTATAGGTGTGAACGAGATATGATAAAATGATTGATGACGTAGTTTGCACGTTTGCAATGGCCCAGCTATAGAAAGACGAATCCAACGATTTGAGAGAGAATTTTTTAAGGGACTTCAGATATTTTTTGTAGCCGTTAGTAGGGACGCATATTATTTATTGCCGCCCTTGGTAGCACTAAAGGTTAATCAATTTGTTACCGAATCATTTTATGTCTGTTTGTTGCTTCGTTCATCACGCGAAAAACGATAATTCAATTAATTGAAGGTACCACTTCTAAATATAAGGAGAACAGGTTTCTTCGACATACACACATCAACAAAATCTAGGGATATTATACATTTCATCAAATATGATCAAATATCTAAAAAACTATAAAGAATTTTGTGATGTTGTAAATGGATGAATTATAGCTTATTTTAAGATCTTTAATAAAAAAAAAATGTTTTTTTTTTGTTTTAAATAAAAAATTTAATTTGTTTTCACCGGCAGTCAAAAGTAGTACGATAAAAAACTAGATTTCTTCCTATAAAACTAATAATTTTCATCCAGATTAAAGAATTGTTATAAAATCTAAATATTAATATCCAGTTTTGCTACTTTTTATCTTTATTACACGTCGACATCAATTAATTATCTTAAAATTAGTTGTCAATATCTTGCTGTAGTGTGTGGACCCTTTGTAATTTGCAAATTTTCGTAAACTTGTTGTTTCGTCGTCAAGGCGGAAAATTTTTCAAAGCGTTTCGTTGTTACATATCCCAGGCAAGCACGATAGGATTTAAGTAGAGTGACTGTGCAATCCAATCCAAAATTGGAATATCGTGGTCTCGGAGTGCATCTAACACCAGCCACGCCGTATGGAAAGGAGCATTATCGTGCATGAGTAGAAATTACTGGCCTTTTTGGTTTCTGTGTGGGTCAATGACAAGGTCTACTACCTCTTCGTGCTATTTTTGTCCATTCCTGCTGCCCTGAATCCAAACGGGCTAAGTTCGTCCGCCAAGACAAATTCCTGCCCACGCCGCATTTTTGTGCATTGGTATGAACCGACCTCCTGAGGGTTGCTGTCAGGAACAAATTATCCCTAAATTTCTTCAATTGCGTGTTCTTCGTGAATCCGGGTCAAAACTAACCGGGACTTGTCGGTGGACAGCAGCGAAGACCATTGTTCGTCACTCCATGGTAAATGTTCTTAAGATGACAAAAGCTGTCGACCGCGATTGCCACATGGCAATGCTGGAACATGTAGCGGTCTTCGAGCATGAAGACAAACTTCATGTTATCTTGGTGGCAAGGTTTGGTCACTTTCCAGCAGCTGGTGGTCGACCTGGAGCCTTTACACTAGTTGCATTGCTTTGATATTGCATTATTTTCTGGCAGTCATTTGATGAAATCGATCCTGTCTTTGCGTAATAACGGGATATCTTCCCGTGTGCTGTTCAGCTACATCCCCAGTAATGCGACAACGTCACCACAGCCTCGATGTCACATTTTGGCTGGTGTGTAGCGCCTTAGCAACGACGCGTTCGATAGGACCATTTTCGAACATGCTTACGGCTCATAACATTTCATTGCGACTTAAATGACGAAGTCATATGACTCTCAAAGGTCAGGCGGTACGTAAAATTAATAAAGAAAAAAATCTAATCCATTTTCATAAATAAATGTTAATAAATAAAATATTATTTTCCATGTCGTAACGAACTCCTATTAAACAGCGACAAAAAAAGTTAAAAGTTTTATTTAAAACAAAAAAAAACAAAAGTTTATTTTTTATTTTTTATTAAAGATATTAAAATAACCTATAATTCATCCATTTACGACATCACAAAATTCTTTATAAACTACTTAAAACAAAATAGGGCCCACCACACGATCATCTGCAATTTTGTTTACAAATATTCTGCACGGTTATCGTAACATGATTCAAGCACTTAAACGTATAGTTGACATGTTTATGTGCCTGTGCCAGCGTTTCTAACGTTAACTTTAACATTATTCTCAAGTAGGTAGTCAAATAATATGTAGAGCTAAATAAAGTGATTAAATGCACGTTTTTGTCGCTCGCGTTCTCAGTCGTATTCTAAACGTCACTGTTGAACCTTATTTGGTAAACCATTTCTTTTGATTACGGTGTTAGTTCTAATCAACATGCCCGGCCCTCGGCGTCACATGAACATGGAAACTGCAGCTAGAGCAGTTGCTATGCTTCAGGAAGGGAACTCTCAGAGATTTGTTGCAATAAGCATCGGTGTGTCCCGACGAGCTATCCGAAACCTGTGGGAACGCTATCAAGAGACTGGGAGTATTGCTAGGAGATCTGGATCAGGGAGAGCGAGAGCCACAACGGCCCAGGAAGACAGATACATCAGATTAACTGCCCGTCGGGAGCGCACAGTCACCGCTCGAGCCTTAAAAAATCAATTACGGCAGGCTACTGGAAGACAAGTGAGCGACCAGACTATTCGAAATCGACTCCACGAAGATGGCCAACGTTCCAGAGTGCGTGTTGTTCGACTTAAATTGACAAGAGCTCATCGTGCAGCACGCTTAAGGTTTGCACGTGAACATTTGGATTGGACAATGGATAACTGGAGATCCGTACTCTTTACGGACGAAAGTAAAGTCAAGTTTTATAGTGATGACAGACGAGTACGTGTGTGGAGAAGAGAAGGAGAACGCTTTTCAGAACCATGCATCCATGAAACTGATCGTTTTGGGGGTCCAAGTGTTATGGTTTGGGGTGGAATAAGCTTGCTAGGCAAAACAGAGTTGGTAATTCTGGATGGAGGTACCGTAACCGCCGCTAGTTACGTCGAACGAGTTGTCCGACCACATATTGTTCCATTTTCACAAAGAATTGGTGTTAACTTTGTTTTAATGCAAGACAACGCTCGCGCTCACACGGCACGTACCACACAGAATGCACTTTCTGATGCCAATATTTCAGTTTTGCCTTGGCCAGCCATGAGTCCTGACCTCAACCCAATCGAACATTTATGGGATCAATTGAAAAGAAGCCTCAAAGAAAACTACAGCAGAGTAAACAGTCAAGAAGAGCTAATAAACGCACTGAAATTGTGTTGGGAGCAAATACCGGAACAAAACATAGTGCATCTTATCGAAAGTGATCCAAGTAGACTCAGAGAGTGCGTACGGAGCCGAGGAGGACCCACACGCTACTAAACTTAGGCCGTCTGAGCATATGGCACCAGTACAGTGATAAAATTTAAATTCCATGAATCCCATTGTTTTAGCAAAATATCGTCAAAATCTGTTTTTTGTGTTTAAATTAAAAAAAAATAAACAATTTGTGACATTTGTTAAGCTCACATAATTTATGAATTAGTTTTTTAGATATTTGATCATATTTGATGAAATGAATAATATCCCTAGATTTTGTTGATGTGTGTATATTTTATTCCAAATCATCTAAATGAATAAATAAAGAATACATATCCATTTACATACTTGAGCTGATAAACCAGATTACGCCTTTCAGTTACATCGATGCTGCTCATGAAAGGGCGGGCGATGTAAATTAAAGATGTTTCTTCAATGCTCAAACCAAATTTCGATTTAACTTCGTGCCGTTTGACGTAATTTGAATCATTATCATTAAAAACGTAATGAGCCTCCATGTGAACATCTGGAGATGTTACGACTACCTGCCAACCTGTAAATTTATGAAAACAAAGCAGTTGTTAATGCCGCCAATCACTTTAAGATACTGCAATATTTATTCCACTATTTAATTTACTTTTATATTGGTTTTATAAGAGCTTTTTATTGTCCTAATACAATCATTTATCATTCTTATGCAATATAATTATTGTTTCTTATTTAAAAGACTACCGTTTAAATAAAAGGAACTAAATACATTTATCACAATACCTGTGTGTGGATATTGGTGATCTTTCATGACTGTAATTGACCTTGAAAGATGATATCCTGGATCGGCTAGAATCACGCCAGGTCGACCGTCAATGCTTACGCGTACACACACCAAAACATGTTCTTTTTCAACCTCTCCTATTGATGCGGGAGATGGTGCGTCTAACACATATTGCTCTATTTCTTTTACACCCTCTTCGCAAGACACCACGTAGCCGCTATCGGCAAATCCTGGATATCTGGCATCCAACTCATGCCAACGTAAAATGAGTTGGTATGAAAGTCCTACGCATGTTGATTTAGATTGTTTCAACATCGGAGAGTATCTCGGAAAAAAACATGGAAACGGGTCTTCGGACATCATGTACTCCTCTGACATCCACAGGAAATTACTGATGGAATCATAGTTTTCGTCTGTCAAAAGGGCCTGAAGCGTGCCGTCTACGTCAATGATCAGTCGTTCATACTGAAATAAGGTCATATTATACGGAGGCTGTGGAATCCCCCAGTGCGTACGTGGCAGTGGAGATCCTCTTATGACATCTTCAACGAACTCAAATGGGGCCGGTGGCCCCGCTAGTTGTCATGGTTCTGGTTCGACGGGGATCTCACGTGCAGCCATCGGGATAAATTCCGGGGCGTCAACACGTAAGCCTTTTGGCTGTTCATCGTTATCTTCTCCGCTAGCCATATCTTTAAAAATAAAAATAATAATCATATTAAAACAATACTTTAATATCTAAAGGCCGATTGAAAATAAGTATAAACAATGCGTAAGAATAATAATCATCATTATTCCATTAACATCCCAGGTACATTAAATTAATGGCATGACTTTAAAAATGAAAAGTAAAGGCTACAAAGGAAAGGGACCGCACTCAGATTACGGCGTGGTTGGTTTGCAACCACAGCCTCTGATATTTCAATAGTCCCCCAAATAATGTATAAGATATTAAATCCCGAATTATGTAAAGGTTCTCTTGGGATAGCGGTAAAAAGTTAATATGGATTTTTTTTAAATATGTGTAATCTCATTTGTTTCAGCAACCTACCTCTGCCAAAAATATCAATGTATATGACGTGGCCATATCGCAGATTTGCTCACTTCATGAAATGATTAAGTATTTCATGAAATAGTCTACTTTCATTATGTGGCCAACTCAATTTCACCAGATCGTAAAATAGTCTACGTTTCACGATATTGTCATCCACGTTTGGCCAAATTGTATAATTCAGGTGTCATTAAAATATCCCCCCTTAAAATGTGAATTTCCAAAAATCCGTTATTAGTGCTCCCCTACACCGTGTAAGGAACCTCTGTGCCAAGTTTCATGCTTCCAGGTTTACCCGTTTAGTCTGTAGCGTGTCTGTCAGTCAGTTAACATTTTAATTAAGTATTATGTCACAGATGTCGTCGGATCCCCGCTCACGCGGAGTTCCTCCTCCGCAAATAAAATAATTCCAACCTTACCTAACCTAACCAAATTAGTTTCTGCCCCACCCAACTTTTGATATTAACGGGAAACATAAATCAATGTGTGATGAACAAAAAGACCCTTGTTGTTTTTATGTGGCAGCGGGCGAGCACTAGTATTTTTTTGAGCTCAATACTAAAACGATTCTAAAACGACTACGCTCGCTCTGCCATTCTGAAACTATTCTACAATTCCACAAGAGCCTTCTCCGATTTCTTCATGTCCCCAGATCCGGATCGAAAACCAAAATGTGATGAATAAAGAGACTCTTGTTGTTATTTATTTGGCAGCGGCGAGCACTAGTATTCAACAGTCATTTTTGTATAGTCTCCTGCCTTTGGTTGTTTTGATTATAATTATGTTTTCTATAGATTCTGCAACAGTTCAATACCAGGCTCGCCGCTATGTAATGAAATACCAAAGAGTTTATTTTCAAATTAATAGATAGAAAGTGTCGTATACACCATGAAAAATAATTAAATGGATTTAAGGCCCTTTTGCATTTATGATTCTCATAAACAAGCTGTCGATTAAAAATAAAATAAAAAGGACTTGTAACATAGTATAATAAGCAATGGTTTTTTCGGCTAAAATTGCAAAAATTCTGTATTACACTACACGCATAAATCATACATACGGGAATTACTCATAAAAGTGAATATATGGAAGTATATTTAATGTATATTCAAATGCTTAATATTTTGAATAATTAGTATAATAATAGTACCATAAAATAAGTAAAGATTTCACAATTATGATATTTACATTAAAATTCTGATTTTGTTTCGAAGAAAACAAAATAGTTCGTTCTGTTTGTGACGTGGACTGTATAAAATAATAATATCACTTTTACTCGAAATTTAACTATTTATTTAACATTCTCATTCAAAAATACAAAACAGTATCAAACAAGCAACACGTTTTAAACTGAATAATGAAAAGGAAAATAAAGCAACGAATTCGATATTCTCTTATTTTAAATTAGAAATGCAGAATTTACAATTTTAATGTTGCCATTGCAACACGTGCCGTGTAATGGATCGTCATTTCTGAGCCCAATGTTATGTCAGATTGGCATCACTCATTCGTTTTATGGAAATCATTTAAGGGACTTTATTTTATAGAGGTTTATCTAGGAATACAACCTTGTGTATTTAATTTAATTTAATAAGGAATAAAAGGCTTTTATCCTACCTATATTATTAAAGGACTGAATAAAATCTCGACACATAAGGCAACAAAATTAATTCAAAAATTATATTTTGATAGATAGAAAGTCTGTTAATGGATGAGCTATTAATTATGTATTAGGATATTGTGTTGTAGGGAACAGAACTGTCAGTTGCTGTTGTTATGGTATGATTGTGATAATCTGAGATGGGCTCGACGTCAAAATCACATTGATGCGCCAGCAACAGTTCTGACATATTAATTACATTTGAAGATACAAAATTAATAAATACTCATAATCATAAGCTTTTTTTTTATTTTTCAAAGTACTGACAAGTTTATTTAAATCTATATCTATACTACTAAATAAAATTGAAGTGTATGTTTGTAATATTAAAATAACCGCTTTACTAAATGTTTGATCCGGCTAATTTCTGAAACGGCTGGACCGATCTTGACGGGACTTTCAGTGGCAGACAGCTGATGTATCAAGGAGTAACTTAGGCTACTTTTTTTTTACTTTCGTTTCGACGTAGGTTTCCCGAAGCGAAGCGAGGGCGGGTCCACTAGTGGGTTATATAATTTAGGTTCTCTACTAAAAATATGCTTTAGAAGTAATGGTGACGTTCACATGTCATCGCAATGTCATCTTTCCTTAAAATTCTAATCTTTTAGTAAATCAATTTTCCGGCCCACACAAAATCGGCAAGATTTTAATGAATTTAACCACCTCGTTAGTGATATGTTTTTAATTATCTTTAAAATGCCATATTTGTCATATTTATACGCGATACTATTGTATGAGGCAAAGTTGTATAAAACCTTTGGCATCTGTTTTGTAGGTCCTTGCTTCTGAATTGTTCTTTCAATATATTTTTTAAATATAATAGGTACACACTGCATTTATATTAGCTATGTCTGTAGGTGTAGGAATAAGATACACTAAAAGCACAGTGGCCGTGGTGTACATAAAAGTACAGTAAGATAAAAAAACATGTATTTTTTTAATCTTCTTTTCTTGGGAACCAATGAGCATCGGTCGATAGCTGTACTTACTATTTGAGAATTGAGGATTATCCATTTATTTTAGGACAACCTATATTACTTACTTTTCGATGTTACGTATAAAGTTTTTCCACAATAAAGATGAGGTGTTTTTTGCGAAATGAAACAAACATTTATTGATAATTAAAATTATTATTTTTTCCTTTGTTACCATAACTTTTTTCGCCATAAACATAAGGTGGATTTTTACAAAATTAAACAAACATTTATTCAAATTTGTATTGATATTTATTTATTATAACTCTTGTCTTCTTTATAAAATAACAAAGTATTATTTAGGAAACACTTTTTTAGTAGCAGGCTAATCGGTTGCTCGATGACAATGTTGCAAACAGAGAAGACAAGTGTGATCCAATCCTGTATGTTAAAACAAATATATTGTTCCCATCTTAATACAAAATAATTCAATAACTAGGTGTATATGTTACCGGCAATGTGTATAATCAGTAATGTCAGCCATCTTCAATCTTAAAACAGGTGTTATATTCGCTATCAGCACCCCCAATAACCGTGACCGCGACACCCATATTGAGTTTTACTGAAAAAAATGTCTCAGCCATCTTGGATCTTAAAACAGGTATTATATTCATAATCAGCACCCCGAAAAACCATGACCGCGACCCCCATATTGAGTTTTACAAAAAAAAATTGTGTCAGCCATCTTGGATCTTAAAATAGGTGTTATAATCGTAATCAGCACCCCCAAAAACCTCGACCGCGACACCCATATTGAGTTTTACTAAAAATATTGTGTCAGCCATCTTGGATCTTAAAACAGGTGTTATATTCGTAATCAGTACCCCCAAACACCGTGACCGCGACAGCCATATTGAGTGTTACTATAAATCTTACGTGAGTTTTACCATTCCCGGCCGCCCTGGTCTGCCGTCATGGGAGATTAACAGTTAATAATGCTATGCCGCCCCACTACGGCTCTATATAAACTTGATAAGTACTTCCCTAAAACTAGATAAATAAAAGTATAAATCGATTTCACACATTGCCGATGGACCAACTGGTATGCTATACAATCCCTAGGGATTGTACACATTGCCTAGGCAAAGTATGAAACGGGCAATCATATTCGTAATATTTCATACATTGCCCAAACGCCCCAGGCATTTTATACATTGCCTAGGCATTGTATACAATACCTGCATTTTACACATTGCCGGTAACATATATACAGAAACAGAAACAATTTAAAAATCTTAAATAAAGAATAATTAATTTAGTTAAAATATAACATATAAAATTAATTATAACTTACCTGGTGAAGTGTCCGTACTTTTATAAAACACTACAATTATACCGAAAATAGTTTTATCCGATGACAAGAAAAAATGAAGCAGCTGTAACCTTTCAATTGGTTTTCCCTTTTATTTAAAAATTTACCTGTGCCATTAAATATTTAGCCGACAACTGTAGTAACAATAACAATATAGATAGTTAAATAAAATGGATTTGATATAATACTGTTTTAAACATATTTTTTGGTAAACCTTTTTCTTATCAAATCTTATGGACCCGAATAACCAGAAAAGGGCGTTACTAGTAAAATGCTTTGTTACGATAAATAACAATATAAAAATGCTTAGATGTTTCAATATAATGAAATGTTATGGTTGATTTTACTTACCCCACTTCCTGGTTACTTCAAAACAACCGTCAGCACAAACTTCACTAATATTTTACTTGTTGAGGATTTTAAAGCTAGGAGATTGGAGAAGGACGTGTTGTTAAACGGAATCTACCGCCTTTCTGGGATTTTCAGAAAGGGTTGCCCGTTTATGCTATCAAAATATCCCCGACACTGACAATTGACGTCAGCGCGTATAGTTTAATTTATTTAAATCGTCGTCGGTCATGGAACCCCGTCAAAACGAAATTCCTTGGTTAATTAGTTTAGACGCAAATATCCTTTTTATAATATCAAACAAGAATTATGAGTTAAGTACAAATTGCATGGCGCCACAATAACAGAACCATTTTGTTAATGTCATGCTGTTTAGAAGTCAGCTTGTAGGACCATACCATAGCGATGTAAGAAAAGGTACATGGATAGAGTGTTCGTTGTGGTTTATGGGCATATCTTTTATTACTTACAATTTTCCCTAAAACAGTGAAGTCTGTTTAACCTGGCTATTCAGCCAGCTCCCATAAATCAATAATCGGCCCGCCTGCGCCCCGCACCTCGCACCTCATGCCGTCAGCGTCCTATGTCTCGTATCCCTGGGGATCCAGGGCTCCCAGCTTTGTTGTTCAAATAGGACATATACTGGGCAACAGAAGTACATAATTTGTACAAGGGCGTCTGAGTAACTTTGTATTAACCAGTTGGCGTCATTTTTTTTTCAGCGGCCACGAATAATTCTAATATCACTTCATTATACAATAGGCATTAAATATGTAATTATTTTTCATCATTTTTGTCCTAGGTTATATCGAGCTGACATTTAAGCATTTAGAGATTTTAAGAATGTAGTCAATATAAACTGATAAAATACGCTCTATGACACAAAAAACCGCTTAGCTGTGTGCCATAGTTTTATCCACATAATTTTTGGTATATTTAGGTTGACACTGGTGGATATTTTTTATAAGTATTTGATTTTCCTGAAAATTAAATTAAAAAATTATGTAGATCAGCAGCACATAACACTTTTAAATTGCATTATTTTAAGGTGAAACCTTAAGAAAGAATAATTACCCGATTAATAATTGCACGTTAAGTCGATAAATACTCTTACCTCGATAATGCCCGGTTTCTGAAGCCGCCAGTTAAATCCTGAATAACTAATGACCATATAAAAAGTTACGCATAGTTTATACTCTCGCTAACTGGCGATGCGTTTCTAAGTACCACTAGATCACTTCAATAGCTATTTGGCATTAAGCTAGTTCTTATATGTATAACCGCTAGGTGGATCTTTTTTCAACATGGTACATTTTATTATTTGAATATCGTAATATGAGATTAAACATAATTCTGTTTGTATTTATATTTATGGCGATTAAAAATAAATACTTTAGCACTATTTAAATTTTTTTATCAATGGATTTTTCTGAGCGATTGACAAGACAAGTATTTATTTGTCAGTAATTGGTAAGAACAAGGTTATTTGAGAATTATTTTGTTAGAGGTACCTCATTTTTTTTTTATAAGTATACTGTAGCTCTCAGAAATGAATTATGGTATATAGTGCTGATATGTATTGAACCGTGCCAGCGAGCACCTATATCTCGTACGTTAATAGAAAAGTGTCCCTTTCTATTTCTGAATAATTCTCCTTGGTCACCTCCAGGAGACTGAATCGGTATACGTGAGCCATCCACACAACCAATAACATTTGGGAAGCTAGCAATAGAATAAAATTCTGCTTTCACCTCTCTCAAATTTTCCCCACTTGGCTTGGTTTACATAAGCCCTACCAAGTTTTGCTATTTCTTTGCTTACTTTAGCAACAACTCGCGACACCATAGTCTTACGAACGTTATTGTCATCCCCAATGACTACCTGAAATGGGCCTGTTGCATAAAATCGTAATGTGATAAGTATTTGCTCTAACGTAGACAAAACACATTTCCGATTTAACACAAAAGTCAAGACGATATCGCAATTTAAATTCGTCGTCAGAAAACATTTCAAAAGGATTCCTTCTCTGTCTAAAGATTTCTAGGCGCTGATATGTTAGATACAGAGTCAAATAATTCCATGTCAGAGTCTGATGAGCTACTTGTACTTATAGTGCTACAAGTAGGTAATTAAAATTATTACAAATATATTAAACTTCACTTTAATAACTAATTCAATAACCTGTTAAAATAAATAAGCAAACTACAATTGAAGTGTCAAATAAAGTTATGTAATCGATAAACAGCACTTTTTGACCAGTTAAGTTAAACTCTGCATAATCGGAGTTTATCTTATGATGCGTACATCAGAAACGCATT
Organism: Lerema accius; assembly: GCA_001278395.1. Lineage (NCBI taxonomy): Eukaryota > Metazoa > Arthropoda > Insecta > Lepidoptera > Hesperiidae > Lerema > Lerema accius. The sequence continues at coordinate 224,241 of LGAG01000695.1, read as the reverse complement.
TGTCGAAGTTATTGGTTTAACAGAAACCCGTCATAATAGTTATTGTACCTTTGCATTTTAGTTTTATAATGCTGGTAATCCCCAGATAACATTATTGTAGCACCTTTTCTATTAATGAAACAAATATCACTACCTTAATCGACATTCATTGTGGAAGGAAAAGCGGTGCAAACTGGTCTAGAATAAAATATGGATAAAATATGAATAGGAATATTAAATAAGTCAGGGTTAATTTGATTTATTAACCGACTTAAAGATAAATTTATGTAAAAAACCTTTTAAAATAAGCTTTTATTAGAAAAAAGAAAAAAGTAGAAAATAATCTTTAAATTAAACCAATCAATTTAGTACATGTATTACACAATTGATTAAATGATATAAAGCTTGTCGCGAGATTTACCTGTGTACTATTTAGTCTTGCTTGACATACCTTCTTATTATAAATGAATTTATGAAGAAAATGTTTCTTGCAAAATATGCAAATCTCGCGACAAGCTTTTATATCATTTAATCAATTGTGTAATACATGTACTAAATTGATTGGTTTAATTAAAAGATTATTTTCTACTTTTTAGATCATTTAATAAAAGCTTATTTTAAAAGGTTTTTTATATAAATTTATTTTATATTTTTTAGTTTCCCTACATAATATTTCTTAGTCTGTTCATTTCATTAAGTGCGTCATTGTTACATGGGCGGGTGCCAGTTAATTTAGAGCAGTCTAATTCCTCTATGAGGAGGCCTTCTATCGATGTGACCCTACTTAAGGCCACGTACGCTCGGCCAGCAGCGAACAACTTTGGGCCCAGATTCACCACGGCATGGTTAACTGTACCGCCTTGCATTTTATGTACTGTGCAAGCCCAGCATAGTACGGTTGGCAACATTCTGCGTTCAGCATTGCCATGACTGTATTTTGCTGGAAATTGCACAGACTTTGGTAGTATTAAGTGAATTCCATCTTTGCCGAAGTCGATACGGACGGATGGAATGTCCGTATCGTACATTTGTACTCTCCGAAAACAGGGCCATAAAATTTGTGTAATTTGACCGATGGCACCATTTACTAGTCCCTTACACACATCGACATTATACCGCAACATTACCTTGGCCCCCACAAATATTTCTAACTCTTTAGGTAACCCCCCAGTCTTGTTTATATCGGATGGAATAATGTTATTTAAATCTATGTTGTCACTTTTTCGAGTACAATCTATTAAACTATCTTGTGCAATTATTTTATCGATTGTTACACCACAGGCACGAAAATGTTCTAGCACCGTTTTGTTATGATTGAAAACTTGTTTATTTGTGGGATAGATTCGTAAGGCTTTTCCAACGGCAAATTCACCAGTTTGTTCTATATTTAGTCGACTCATTAAAATATTGAAATGTTCCGACTGAAGTTTACCAATGCGTAATGCGTTTAAGAGGTCTTTAAATGTGGTGCTACCCTGTTGTCTTATATTTTCGGTCAATTCAATTAACGAAAACGAACGCCAAAGGTGTACAGCTGGGACAAATCTCGCGGGTTGGTCAAACACTTGATTACCTCGCACAGGGGGCAACTGCATTAAGTCTCCGAAGACACAAATATTTATGCCACCGAAGATAGATTCATTATTTTTGAGTTGTTTAAGACGCGAATCAACCATACAATGCATCTCATACGGAACCATAGATATTTCATCTATAAAGAGAAATTCTATGTGTAGCCATTGTTGCCGCATTAGACGCAAGTAATTACCAGTAAGAATAGGCAGTTGCACAAGTCTACCATCTTTTTGCACGGGCAACTTTAGAGTAGAATGTAATGTATTTCCCCCCACTAATCGCGCTGCTACCTCTGTTAGTGCACACACCTTAACAACTTGCTTTCCGTAACATTTATTTACTTGATTTTGTAATAACTTGAAAAGAAATGTCTTTCCTGTGCCAGCATTTCCCGTTATAAACAGCTTAAGTCGCTCATTACCACCATTATTTAGCTGTTCTAATATATTTCTGGTAATCAATATAAACGCTTCCTTTTGGCAAATATTCATTGCTCTTCTAGCATTCAAAAACTCATCATCGGTCATGTTTTGCTCTGGCATTTCCAACTCATCCTCCAAGCTTACCTGCACAGCTTCTTCATTTAACACATCAAAAGCATGTATTTGGTTCAATGCATTCTCTAGTTGCTGGTCGCGTTCTCTAAATATCCCCAAGCGAGTGTTAATTGCACGGAGATGAGATTCTCTTGCCAGAAAAGCTTCTCTAGCTGTGTCGTAGTCCTCGATCAACTCGTTGTCTTTCCGATATGGAACATATTGTAGAAGTAGGCTGTAGTAATAGTTTTCTCGATCACTATTAGCCACAAAATACGGTACGCGTACAACGGCTGGAACATTCCTGATTATCATTTTGCTATTATCTTTTAGAGTAATTAGTCGTTGTCTTGATCGCCTTTCTGTTTCATAAATATCCACACAATCTTCAGAATCTTGGTTTTCTTTTAAATAATGAGGTTCAAATTGCAATGCGAATTCTAGGAGACACATATTATTAAAATCATAGTCAGGATGTTCAGTCGGACGCTTTTCGTAACGTTCGAGTATGTTACTACAGTATCCGGTGGCTGATCCATTCGTATCAAATTTAAGGACTTTGTACCGCTGCTCTGGTTTTCTTGTAATAAATTAAAGCAAATTGCAATCATCGGACGTTTTAAATCAAACTAATGTTTACTATAGTTCCCAATTAACTTAAGTACCATAATTAGTATTCGTAATATTAGTAAAATTGCTTACATTTGTAAAGTCAAAATCTAAATATTCGTTAGCAAAATTTACACGCAATTGTTTATGTCTCTCCGTCAGCAGAGGTTTTTTGGCCGGGATCCTGTGTTTCAAACCATTAGATCTGAACCGGCGACGGATTGTGCTCGCAGACACTTGATGACGATTAGCGACTTCTTGTGTTGGTTTAAACGGTTCCCTTTCATTATGTCTGAATAATTTCACCATCTTGCGACAAACTTGTTTTCTTAGGGCGACCAATGCTTGTATGGTGTTCACAATCGCCCTCATCATTCCATCTTCGTATCCAAAATCTAGCTGTGTTCCTCTGAAATAATTTATTTTATTATGAGATTTGATTCTACGATCTTGAGATATCGTTATTTACCTATAATGGTAGTAACTCTAGGCGAGAAGACGAACTCACAGAAATACCTAAGGTGTTACTAATATCTTTAATTGATCTATTGTCTTCGTGCATCGACACTATCCGGTGGCGTAAGTGAGAGGACAATCTGTAAAAATTTGCCATATTTTTTTGTGGAATTCGTTTCTATAAATACTCGAATATATTATCAATATAGACTGACAGCAATATAATTATGGCATTATGGCATAATTTTGTTTTTAGTCTTTTTAAAATATTCGAAAAAATATTCATAAAAAGAACGATTAATTTATTCATCGACTAAAAGGAACCTCTGTGCCAAGTTTCATGCTTCCAGGTCTACTCGTTTAGGCTATAGCGTGTCTGTCAGTCAATCAACATTTTTATAATCTACTAGTGGATCCGCTCTCGCTTCGCTTCGGGAAACCTACGCCGAAACGAAAGTAAAAAAAAGTAGCCTAAGTTACTCCTTGATACATCAGCTGTCTGCCAGTGAAAGTCCCGTCAAGATCGGTCCAGCCGTTTCAGAGATTAGCCGGATCAAACAGACAGACAGACAAAAATTTTTTTAAATGTCATTTCGGTATGTGTAGTAAAAGTAAAAAACGGTTATTTTAATATTACAAACAGACACTTCAATTTTATTTAGTAGTATAGTATATAGATATAGAAGTATGGATATAGATATAGACTAGCTGACCCGGTGAACTTCGTATCGCCTCAAAAATCAATCAATAGTTACGCTTGGACAAACAAACATACATACATGCATACATCTATGAAAATTTGTATATTTGTTTAGAAAGCCCTTCTAGATAATCCTGTGTAAAAATTTCGCAGTTTACAAACAAACACTTAAATTTTATTTCATTGCATAGATGATTCAGTATAATTGAGATGTTTGTCCCAGAAAATTGATCCTTCATAATGGCGGTTTTGTTAAAAATTTAAACTTAAACACAAACGAAAATTTGAACTTTTTTTATTAAGCATTACGATGATAAATAAGATTGAATAGGTTATTCTTATTATGACTACTTTAGATAACCATGTAGGCTCATAAATCAGTAATATAATATTAATAATATTATCAGTAACATTATTAATATTACGAATAAGCATTGGTCTGATATTCAAATTAAATACGATTGCTTAAAATATGTAGTCTATAAATGTAAATAATGTGGGCAAAGTCACAGGAAAAACTAGTTAATGTAATGTCACCTGAAGATTTCTTATAATATTTTATTATAAGTAAGCTTCTCATGAACTTGATTGAACAGGGTGGCAACCTCGCAAATTGCGCACCGTGAACGGATTGTCAACGTCGCACATTGTGATCTGTCATCTCGTGTTGAATTGAAATGATTATTTTATGGCTGTCATCTAACTAATGTTGTCAAATTATTCGTTTATTATACATAAACGAATAACCTTAAAGGAGGTTATATTCATTGTAAAATAATATAAATAGAAGTTAAGAAGTATCACCTAATTTTGTATTGTCGTTACATTTGTTATATTTTTGTTTATTTATTCATTACTTATCTTTATACTGACATGGAACGGAGGTAGTTTAAATTATGTAAATTTCAATGCGTGTCAATCTTAAAACTTTGTGCAAATAATTGTAACCATTTTTCTCCAAGATACTGGACTAAGTTAGAAAAGTATTTCGCTAAAGTGTTTTTAATTTATTGGCGATTGTTCCCATATTAATATATTTCGGTTCAAACGTGTGGTACTATTGTGGTACTATTGTAAGTAATGTTTTATTTTCAAAATTTTCAAAATGTGTTACAAATACCTTTAATAGAGCAGAGAGCAACGGCTCTAGCATTTCTTCTCCATGTAGACTTTAATTATAGCAAATGTAAATTCTAACATGCCTAAATTATTTTTGAATATTGGTTCAAAGTTAAAACAACAAAAACATGTTTTTTTTTATTCGTTTTAAAGAGAACATTCAGCCAAGATGATATAAGGGGGCTGAAGATGGAAACGCGAGATAGTCATAGGAACTTTGTTAATAAACGACGAAGCTCAGTCGAGTTTGGACTCGTTTAATTTGTCTTGGTGGGAACTTTCATCCAAACTGTAGTCTAGGACCTGACGATGGACCCGAATGATGGTCATGGGAACTCTGTTAATAAACAACGAATTCGTCTTGATGGGTACTTAGGTCCAAAATGTAGTCTAGGGCCTAACGATGGACACGAATGATGGTCATGGGAACTCTGTTAATAAACGATGAAACCTTATCGAGTTTGGACTCGTTTGATTCGTCTTGATGAGAACTTTGGTCCAAAATATAGTCTAGGGCCTAACGATGGACACGAATGATGGTCATGGGAACTCTGTTAATAAACAACGTAACTCTGTCGAGTTTGGACTCGTTTAATTCGTCTTGATGAGAACTTTAGTCTAAAATGTAGTCTAGGGCCTGACGATGGAGACGAACGATGGTCATGTGAACTCTGTTAATAAACGACGAAACGTTATCGGGTTTGAACTCGTTAGATTCGTCTTGATGAGAACTTTGATCCAAAATGTAGTCTAGGGCCTGACGATGGAGACGAACGATGGTCATGTGAACTCAGTTAATAAATGACGAAACGCTGTCAAGTTTGGGCTCGTTTGCTTTGTCTTCACGAGAACTTTCATCCGTAAAGGGGCTGAAGGTGAAGATGTAACTCAACCAACCTCCGCCGGAA
>LGAG01000695.1:182534-203396 GCA_001278395.1 Lerema accius | reverse complement strand
TTTTATTATAGTATAGATGATCTAAAAAAAATGAAACCAACATTTAAAAATAAAATTATGTAAATAAATTGTCAAAACTAAATAAATCCGCACTTTTTATATACAGGGTGTCCGGTAATTAATGCCTGGTAACTAGGGGTGTCCACTTTGAAAAAACATAAATTTTAAACGTTTGATATATTTATTCCTGAGGACACAACATAGACGGAACGATCTCAAACAATTGCGACTAAATAAGTGACGCACAAAAATCGGCGTTGTGTACGATTGGGTTGCGTAGCAACGTTAGAATTATGCACACGGCGATAAAAAAAGTGTGGAAATGTGTTATAATTCGACCAATTCCTCGAATTGCCGGGTAATACAATAAACATCAAGAATGTTTGGGGGAGGGGATTACCTTTTTGAACAGTGATGATACTAAAAATCGCGATAAAGTAACTATGCAAGTCGAACGGGCCTAAAGGACATGTCCAAGAATGGTTTTTTAAAATTGATGGTAACTAACCAGCATACTTTTAATATTTTTGAATAGAACTCCTAATGAGATGGTGAATCTAAAATTATCAGATTTTTTTAGGCATCCAAATTCGAGAAAATATTTTTTTTATTTTGAATAATTTTCGACGTTGGACTAATTCCAGAGCCGATAAAAAAGATAAAAAATTGTCTATACTATTTATCAATATCAAAAAATTGACATTTGAGATTGAGATTGACAAGTCCTGAGGGTAATATTAACGTATGTCACTCGTATTATTATTTTAATCTTTTCAATTTATAAATAAAAGTAAATAGCACGGAATTGGGCCGAAATTATCACTACCTAGCAATCTCTTTCATGCAGACAATAGCGAAAAGAAAAATCATATCGATTATATGTTAAACATAAACATCATCGGATACTGCAATCTCAGCCTTCTCCACGCGGCCATTTATGAGACCGATGGAAGAATCATTTGGAGCAGGCCTGGACTTAAAAAGAGCTGTAGCGCCGTTAATGATGAATTAATTTAGTTACACTAAAAAGTGCCTACATTATGAATAATATGAAATCTTAGTTTTTAACTGTTTCATGGAATCGAAGTAAAAAACTGACCTAGTATTTACTGTATAATAATAGTGAACGACAATACTCAGCTAGCTATCGCCATTAATCAACTAATACGACTTATTTGTGTTACTTAACAGTTCAACACAAGTTCAACAATTAATTAAACTAGGCATTTTACACAAGTATTCTGAAGCAGACTTATTGTCCTTTTTTATTGGGTTAATGTTAGTAGAACATTTGGATTACACTAAATAAAAAACTATTAGTCAGCTAACCTATTGTACTTGAATTTCTGATGATCTAAAATATAAAAATATGGGATAGGTCCCATATATAATATTGTCAAGTAAATTGTATTTACTTTTTATTTTTGTACTAAGAATAAAACAACATTTTAATTCAACAATTTTTTATTCTTCATTTTCAATATCTTCTCTAACAAATATATTATCTAAAAACTGTGCAGGTGGACAAATGTCGTCTTGACGCCGAGCCCATCCTAAATACCAAACTATGGTCATCACATGAGCACAGCTTCCAACTGTTCTTCTCCCAATTATACAATTGCAGTAATATGCACTTATTTTGTCTTGCCAATTAAGACCTCGAACTTTTATAACAATATACAGGGTAAATTTTAATTAGCGCATCACCTTTTGCTGGCAGCTTCTCCACATCAATCCCAACAACATTTGTTCTACCACTTTTTACATAGCTCGATAAATAACCAAAAAAACAATAAACAAAAAAATGTTTGCTCCCTCTTTTATTTATTACCCTCTGTTATTTATTACTCTGTATTTTGCAAGAAGTAGCTAAAATGACAACTCCCGGGCGCCCCTACCTCGCCGCCCGTATTCATTCGACGTATGCGCAGAGCAATCCTAGTTCAGAAACAACACATTATTTTTGTATGAGAAAATTTAAATTTTAAAATTTATTAATTTCAAAAAGTGGTAGAACAAATGTTGTTGGGATTGATGTGGAGAAGCTGCCTGCAAAGGGCGATGCGCTAATTAAAATTAACCCTGTATATGTATATAATACACTTTGTTACTGTGGTGACGTGACTTTATTCGTCCCCTTATTAAAGCTGTCTCATGTGATGATGATAAACCTGGCACATTTGTCATCTCTATATCTTCACATACTTCTATGGTAAATGCCCCATTTTCCCGGATATGTTCCCCATAATATGACCTTGCTTGTTTGATTTGATATATTCCTAAACTAAATAATATTAAGTCCGACATCTCCATTACAGGGAACATATTCAATTGCGGTAACTGAGCATCAATTTGAACAAAATGGGCTCTACGTCTGTTTAACTGATGCTCAATAACATGGTCAGCCAAGTAATTTTCCATATTTAATCTTTGACAGGCCCTTTCCAGTATGGTTTGAGCATCAGTACGGTCAGTTAAAACAGGATGAAAATGGTTAATAATTGCCCCTACAACTATAAAATCATTCATAAGGTTTTGTGATCCAATGTTAAAATACTTGTTTCTAAATATTTTCCAATCCCGTTTAAACCGACCATTTACAACTTCAACAACCCACCTGCACAATGTCACTAGCCGCGACTTATTAGCCTTAATAGTGGATAATTGTTGTTCCCCTTCACTAAGCGTTTCAGGTTTGTAAACATTATACCCCAATGAGTTCAGGAGATCTATAGCATCTCTAAATCCCCTGTCTAATAAAAACACATCATTTTCTCTAAAATATTGTCTTAAAGGGCATTGGCCATTCCGTTATGAGTAGCCAAGTTATTAAAAACACAAATGTATCACAGCAAATCGCAAACACAACACAGGACGCAAGCACACACCGAACGCAGAAAATCGAGTGTGCCACGAAAATGTAAATTGCCGTTTGAACTGGAGTCATTCATTTGTGACATTGACATTTTCTAATTTTTTAATTCTGCTCTATTGTTGCCATAAAACAAAAGTTTGTAAAAAATAAACAAAATATGTTTAATGTTTCAATTATTTAAAAAAAAATGGAGGGGTCAAAAAATTTTATTTGACTGGTTTTTAACTTTATATTTTTTACTCTTTCACATGAACATCGTTTGGTTTTGGTTAGTTGACAATCACAATGGAGTACCACTCTCCATACTGAACTGGGACATCTCCTTTAATTAACCTTGATATTAAGTTGCTCATTCCCCGCAATTCTCCGTTTTCCATAATTTCCGCACATTTCCACCTCTCATTCCCCGAAAATCGAGTAATTACATATTATTATGATACAAATCAACAGTTTTGCTGCCAGTCACCGATTTAGATACCTATTTCTCGTACACATAATTATACCCGGTAATATTCATAGTTTTTTAAATTTAAAATAGGAACATGAAGCTTGGAGCACAGATTAGAAAATAGTTACTTTGTAACAGATAGTGCACTCCACACAAAATATTGCTTCCCAACTCCGCGAGACTACATCAAGATCATGTCAAAAAACCCGGGCTACAGTTGAACCATTCGAAAATTTTCGAATAGTACGTAGTAACTTAGTAGTATAGTACGCGACAGGTCGACATGGCCGTCGGGCTATGAGGTGAGGCGCGGGGGAAGTGACACCCCACATACTACACGTCACCTAGTGTTAGTGCTGTACGAGCCCATATCGACCAGGATATCGATTTTAATCTTGCTCACGTTGTTGTTTTTTGTGTTTTATAATGACTACTGTAGCGTCCTCTTCACACAAAAAAAAAACAATTATTCATTCTCAAGAATGAGAACTAGCCAGAAAAGTAATAGAAAATTGTGACATTGAACGAAAACTCAATAATTAAATATTTTACTGAAATTTCGTCACTAGTTTCTCTAATATATCTGTTTCATTTTACTTATAATAAACCTTATTTAATTAATGTTACTCTTAATTTTTTTCGTGGAAAAATTATCGATATTTATGTACAGTAGACCTACACACATCAACAAAATCTAGGGATATTATACATTTCATCAAATATGATCAAATATCTAAAAAACTATAAAGAATTTTGTGATGTTGTAAATGGATGAATTAAAGTGTATTTTATTTAAGACCTTTAATAAAAAAATAAAAAAAACATTTGGTTTCTTTTGTTTTAAAAAAAAATTTTAACTTTTTTAGTAGCTGTTTGATAGGAATTCGTTACGACATGGAAAACAATATTTTATTTATTAATATTTATTTATGAAAATGGGTCAGATTGTTTTTCTTTTTTAATTTGACGTACCAACTGACCTTTAAGAGTCATGTGACTTCATCATTTAAGTCGCAATGAAATGTTACGAGCCGTAAGCATGTTCAAAAATGGTGCTATCGAACGCTTCGTTGCTAACGCCCTACACACCAGTCAAAATGTGACATCGAGGCTGTGGTGACGTTGTCGCATTACCGGGGATGTAGCTAAAAGGCACACGGGTAGATATCTTCTTATTACGCAAAGACAGGTTCGATTTCATTAAATGACTGCCAGAAAACAATGCAATATCAAAGCAAAGCAACTAGTGTAAAGGCTCCAGTTTCCAATTTAGTAAAAGTTTGTGATTCATTTATTCATCAAATGTGGTGATAACGGTGATAAAATTATCTTTATTGCCTTCATGTTATGAATATAGTGTTAATGTATTGGTTAACGGCAGTTACGTTAATACTTAATATTCATTATTACTATTGATAATAATTACTATTATAATGGCTATGCAGTAAAACAAGGTGCCTTTAATGATGTAACCACCGTTTTAATTATCTTTGTAATCACTGTGTATGATTTAAAAAGTATGTGACGAAACCTAAACGTTACGCAAAGTAAATAACAAATGTATAGAATATTACCTAGAATAATTAAACTATTTTTATTTTTACGAAGGCAAATCATTCTAACGTCCTTAAATAGGAAAACGATGATTTTATCTGCTAAAACCCCTGATTGCCACCTTACGCATAATGGGAGGATCTGGAATCTTCACGAATTCACATCACCTGCGCCATACTCAAAAGACTCACCTTGACACCTTTTCAGGTGAACTTCCCAAGATGGCTATTACTACAGTCCCACCGAAAATTTTGTTTGAACTGGTTTCGCTATATCCCGATTTTGTTGGGCAACACTACGGTTTCACAAATACAAACCACAGCCTTCCACAGAGTGTTCTCCAGCAATACAGTCGCGTCTATTGGTAAAGGCATGGAAAAGTCTAAGACAGACAAGCAAAAAAGTTAAAAAACTGAAACCCGACTACGAAAAAAAACGTTCTAAAAATTTAGAAAATATTTTTTAAATAAATAGTTAGTGAAGATTTTAGGACCAGGAAACGATAGGTATAGAAGATAAGGAAGTGTAATTTTTGTCTATTTATCCAGTTTATGTGAGCAAATCCGCGAGCAAAAGTATACAACATACATATTTTTGAAATGTGCTAACTATGCCGTTTCATTTGATACCAAACACGGTATAATCAGAAAAACTTTTGTTTTTATTCACGACTTTTTGGCCTCCAGAGGGTGCCATATGCAATTTTATATAATTTTATGTAGCCTATAACCAGCGGAATTACAAGACGCTTCTAATGATACCCCACTTATCAAATTATATCCAGTAGTTTGGGCAATTAGGGGGGAACAGATGAACATTCATACATACATACATACACACATAGATACCGGTCAAAATTATAACCGTCGTTTTGGCTTCGCCGTAGTCGGGTAATAAAATAAACAAAAACTTAGGCAGCAGGCGGGTCCACGATATCAGCAAGGACACTTAATGAAAGCTTTAAATCTGAACCCCTGCCTGGATTATTATAGGGCATCAACTCTCATGGTTTTCAATAATTTGTATTTTGTGTTATCTTTAAGCTGACTTCAAGGTCAGAAGGGATTGAGTTGCTGCCCATTAATAATGCTCCGGATTATGTTTTACATAGGGTTGTTTTGCTTTGTACTGAGAACGTATTTTCAACATACCTACTATTATGCGACCCTTCAATTGTATCAGTCTTTTGATGTTGCGTATTCAATGTCGCTAATTGATCCAACCCTTTTTAATCTAAAAGCCCCCATCCCAGTCCTGCATCTGCTGATACTGGACAGTTTTTGATCTTCAAAAGAATCGGCCAACCGTATTTCAATTATTCGGACCCTAATCATTATGTCCGAGATTAAATTGATATACGCTTTTATACGATGGTCTGATTTTTTCCCGTAGGGCAATTTTTCAAGTAGTTGTATAAATTAATTTTCTGACTTGTATTTGCTATGAATCTAATAACGGGTATTCGCCGATGTGAATATTCGCGCTGTGCGACCGGCGACTGAAATGAACTCAATAAATGTATGTCTGGTATGTACTTATCACTTCACGCGCAATGTTTACCGAGCGAATGGCGCGGGCGACTTGCGGCGCGACGGGCGAACAAAAAAAATGTATGAATCTGTATGGCGCGAGCCACGACATCTAGCGACAGTCGCAGCGAATACTTCAATAATTAAATGATTTTAGTTGTTTTTGCCGCGAAAAATTAACGCCTAGACTTTTTATTGCTGAAATTCTACCTAGACCAGCTATATGGATAGTTGGCTCGAGCTTCTTGTGGAGTTCTCCATTTATATCCCGATTCTTATGCAAATCATGAATACTATAATCTCTTCCAAACCTCTCTCTTAAACCAAAAAGCTATTAATTTCTAAGCAATATCGAGATAATTTCGATAGAGAAATTTTGCTGTCGAACATCCATCGGCGGCGAACGTCAATGTCCTTGGCCTGCAAACGGTTTCGCGTGAATAATCGCTTCGCCCGTCGTGTCGTCGTTCGCACCGCCCGCCGATCTCCGAGGCCAACTACCCAACTAGCAAACATGAAAAGAAAATCAAAACATTCGACTGCTCAAAATTAGGCGGTACCTATAATAAAAAAATATAGCCCAAATAACTCTGCTACTAGTCTAGAAGTTTGATTAGGAAGTCGTATAGAACGTTTTATTGTTAACTAGCTGTTGCCCGCAGCTTCGCTTACGAAAATTATTATTTTCATCTACAGACCCACAAAAAAGAATCTACGTTTTCATAATTAATTGCCTTAAACTAATTTGGTAGTGACTAAACCTTAGAATAAAGAGTAAAAATCGTCGTATATTTATTTAAACGGTAGTTTTCAAAAAACCTTAAAATAGCAATTTTTTTTATTTCTTATTCGATATTTACTTATTCATGGCCGAAACGATAAATTAGGGGTTGAAAGTTAAAATAAAACGTAGCCAAAGTTACTCCTTATTACATCAGCTATTCGCCAGTGAAAGTCCCGTCAAGATCGGTCCAGCCGATTCAGAGATTAGTCGGATCAAACAAACAGACAGACGGACAGATAAACAAAAATTTAAAAAAATATATTATTATTTGGTATATGTACCATGTATATTGTATACATACGTATGTATTGAGTAAGAAGCGGTTATTTTAACATTACAAACAGACACTTCAATTTTATCTGCTTGTATAGATAGGTATGGATAGGTAAGATGCGACGTAAAGTATCAATACTATATTTAGAACATGAAAATCTTATGTACATTCATAAAAATAAGCATTCCATTTCAACTTTTATGGATCGCTATGATCCGAGTTGTACAATTAAAACTAGGAACGGCCACAAATTAGCGTTACCGAAATGCCGGCTAAGTAAAAAAAGCAATTCATTTATTAGACTGTCTGTTAAATTTTACAATAAAGTTCCGGCTGCAATTCAATCCCTTCCCTTAAAGAGGTTTAAAAAAACCATTAAAAAAGCATTATGTAGGAAAGCATTTTATCACATTAATGAATATTTAGATGATAAAGTGGCTTGGGATTGAATTTCATACTCTTGCCAGGCTATCCCTATACTAATGAATTGTAATAGATATAAATTATTTGTAAACAGGCGGCTTTAAGTATGTCGTTTTGCCGATGCGATCGCTGTCTCGCATTGATTACTATGACACCAAAGCGTTCTGTAATTAATGTTGTAAAAATCTACCTTTTCTAAAAAGAGTACCGGGAGTTTTTTTCCTCCGGCTTTTTTTCCTCCCGGCCGACACTAGCTTACCTAGCCTTAAGTATTGTCTTTTATAAAGCCGATGTTATGACAGGTTTTGTCTATCGAGACTTTTATTGTAACATGTTTGTTTATATTCTTATTTTTAAAACTCATTCTGTGTTGTTTAGATTATTTAAAAATTTTTGACGTTCGTTAAGTGAGCTTTTAGTTCCTAAGACGAAATAAATGATTTGAATTGAATAAATGATTTGAATTGAATTGAATTGAACGAATTCGTCGAAGTTAAGTTTTTTCTTTTAATCATAATCATCTTCCATAAAATATACCATAAGCTAAGTACCATGAGACTTACCAATGTTTATAGTTTCCTACGACGTAATTCAGCTACTTGAACAGCGCCATTTAGTTATCTATGACAAAACTTAAGTCAACTCTATTGTACCAACTTTATCCTCATTTTTGTACTCTTTGCTGGCTATTATTTTTTAAATACTGAATTTACATTGAAGACTACTTATTTAACTATAATAATTTTTAAATGTTGGGTTAAAATCATTTTCAGTTTGGCCAGAAAGATAACTTAAAAAATTACAAATTTCCGCATTCATTTGTGTTTTTTTTCTTTTCCTTACAAAATATCGAAAAACTGAGAAACACGTATTCTATTAATTTGAGTGATAACTCTTTGTTGTAAATTTGAAGTAAATCGGACGACGTTATAAAAAATTTCCCTACAAACTTTAGTCACCTATCCCTAGGGAACCTTAATATTATTTGAAAAAAAAAAGTACCCTATAATAGACACCAGTATATGGGTAATAACTTTACCAAGTTTCAATGAATTCCGTCCAGTGGTATACGCGTGATGATCGGTCAGACAGACAGACAGACAATAAATAAAAAATAAAAAAATTTGAGTTCTATCTCGATATGTAAGTGCCCCTTAGTCGAAATTTTTTAAAAATATTCCATGTACAGAATTTGTAGTCCTACAGTTTTATTATAGTATAGATAGATGATGATTCTATAAAACTAGTTGAGTGTTATCTCAAGTACGAGGAGCTCTAGTTACTTTTTGAATAATTAAAATGACAACGAACATTAAAGAAAAATGTATGAGGCAAAATTATTTTTGAGCATCCATACTAATAAGAGTACTATAAACTCGGTGCCGTCTAAAACTCATGCTCTAAAGTCGGTAAACAATAGAAGTCACGCAAATAATTTCATAGACGGTTAATTCAACAAGTTCCTTATCAAAAGCTCGATCATTTATTTTGGTTGATGTGAACTTCGAGAACATTCATGGCGTCGCCCCATCGAGTCGCACCATGTGCGCATGTCATAAAAGCTATGCGCCATTACCTGGCGGGCATTGCCGCATTACCTTATAAGGACTGTCTGTAGGGAATGCAGTTGCAGGGATGCTGCGCGGTGCGGGGTCCTGCGCCAAAACAAAACGCAATAAATTGCAACCCTCTCCCACCCGTTGGAACGAACATATATTCATGTTCGTGTTACACCTAGGTGTTCGGGTCAATACGAAATAATCGTTGACCCTAAATATCTCATATCAGTAAGTAGTCCCACGTTTCGTTAAAATTTGCACAATAGATTACCGGTTCTTTACAAACAGAGCTTGTTAGGGAGAGTCGGTCTGACCATGAAAATGGCGGGCGTCCCTGAAAGGTGGGTGCGAGTCGTAGCTTCAATATCGATCGGGTGCGAGATGCGGGGTGCGGGGAAACCTTGAGCCCCGGAGCAAGCCGGAGCTCCCGCCGCTAACCTTGACTCCTGCAGGCGCGCGCTACCCCTCTGTCTGGGAGGGGGTACGCGCCCTTACCGGCGACGCTGTCTCGACCACTTTGCCCGCGCCCGCCCAACGAGATACTCCGCTTTTGCACGGTACGTAAAATTTGTACCATCTTTGTTTATCTTGTTTGTTTTGTTGTTTCATCGTATTTCTACACAAGAAAGTGATATTTGTCGGTGTTTCAATTTTGACTGTTACTCGTATTTACGTTGTAACGTTGTGTTAATCTCAAAGACCATTAAGCGAAATCTTAATAATAACTCCAATCTCTCGATATTAAAAATTTAATCGTGATTTTCTATCTCAAAAGTTTTAGTAGTCGTTTTATTAAAAAAAAAAATTTGAAGCTTCCTAAGACCTTGGTAGCGTTGTTTTTCATGACAGTGACATTGACCGTAACTGCGTAGTTTAATATCGATTTTCGTGAAGGTCGAGGCTCAAGACTTTCAAGACCGTGGTTCAACAGTGTGGCTTTCAATTAAGTGGTTCTATGTACGATAGTTATTGGAGATTGATATACTTAATGTTGTATGAACACTTTTGAAAAATAATTGTGTACAATTTTTTAATAATATCAGTGTTATTGTTGATACAATGTTTGTTTTAAAGAAAGATAAGTACTTTTTCTTGAATTGTTTTTTTCAAAAATAAATAATTATTAGAAGTGATTTTCAGTGTTAATTTAAATTCTGTGAAAGTGTAGTGTACATGACTTTAATAAGTGAAAAGTATGTGAATTTATTACAGTGAAGTGAACGCAAGTGAAATTGTAGCAGTTAACACGTTCACTGCGTTAGTCAAATTTGATGACTTTCAGTGGGTGCGACATGGGGTCTATTAGACCCGAAGCAGAACTTGCCTCCGGTGCGTTGATGGGTCGAAGAGACCCGTTTGACTTACTTCTGTTTAGAAGGATTTATCTTTATAGGTATAATGTTAAGAGCCTACTTTTTATAGCAATTATGTAGACAAATAAACAATCAACAAAAGGCTGAAATCGTAGGTGGATCCACTGAATGGTTTTTTTGTAAATAAAGGGATTACCTGGCGGATCTTTACGACCCGTTTCCCGCACTGGTTAGTTACAGTGTCGATATATTTTTAATGTTGCGCTTAATAAAAAACATCGATATCGATAAACTAATATGGTAAAATGACGAGAAACAGGTCATCGTTGCATTTGGACAATTTATGTTTTAATAATCATCTTTTTATTAAATTGTAGTCTCTTACATATTTTTCTTTGTTGGATCTAACGTGGGATTTAAAAGTTAAGTTTAAAGAAAATGTGTATTGACTGAATAAATAAATAAGCAAGAAAAATGGTCAAATATCTTAATGTATAATTTTTTGTACAGTTGAGAAGTCATTATTATTATATTTTTATGTATAATCTTTTTAAATATAATAATTACATAAAAAAAATGAGTTAGTATTAGAAACATAATTTTCATGATAGCATTTTCGACATAATGTCTTTTTACATGCATTACACAAGGTTTTAACCTTTTTTAACTCTGTTACACAAGGCTCAAACAACATTTTCCTGGATCGCTTCATGTTACAAGCATTTACGAGTAATTACTCCTTATTTGTATAAAAACTTATCTAACTTTGCGGACGTCACTAGATAAACTAGCATGTAATCTAGTGCGGTTATAGGGTCATCGGGCATCGGGTCTTTTAGACCCGATAGACGCACTAGGCGTCAAAAATTTTGCTTCAGTCGGCATAGGGTCGAAAGGACCCGATACAGTTTTTTCGTACTTATATTATCTATTTAACGAGGCAATTCCAAAATACTAAGCATCTCATTCATATTCCTACGGAGACCTGAGATATCTGTCCCGCACCAGCGGTTGGAACACTAATTTTTGCCCCGCACCGGAGGAAAGTTGGGCATCGGGTATAATCGACCCGATAACGCATCGAACGTGTTAAGAGTTTAAGATTTGTTATGATTAAATATCTGTAAACAATAAACTTCGATTAATAAACAAATGTAGCGTGTATTATTGTATACCCAAGATGTTTTTATTTTAAAAACATATTTTTAGTAATTACTCGTATTAAATTAATTTGGTAGGTTTTACATAAATGAAGAACAAGAAGAAAATTACAGAAGTATAATAGTGTTCGAATAAACGTCGACATTGATTAATTTTCAAATGTTTTTTATTTCGGGTAAAAGAAGATGCCCATGAAAATATGGAGCGCCACCTATAGTTGCTTCAAATTCAAACTTTTTTTGGACGATATATGATTAACCAATGATTTCGCCTTAGTCAATAATTTTTAAATTAAAATGGGGGTTTTGAAGTTATTAAAATTTAAATAACCCGTCTTATGTTAAAATAGATTGTTTCATGAATGGTAACTGATAGCTGGTGTCTACATACATAGTTTTTGTCTAATATCACATAGGTATTTCATTTCCTTTATTCACTTTAGGTACCTACTGTCATAGGTTTTTAAAACAAACTGTAAATTACAAATGGCAGCTAATCGCAATTCACAAGGGTAGCAAAATGACATGATTTTTATTTTATACCTAATGATGAGGCTTATTGATTTTTCATATCGACTCATTATAATGCGATCCTTTAGCGATTGTTTGATGGTTTTTCCACTGATTCAAGAACTATATCGATTTAACGCCAGCAAATCAACATTATGGTTATGTATTAATGTTCGTGAATCAAGTTAATTAACTTTTCTACATCCATTTCATAAGTTAAGACGTACGAATGTGTTTTAAAATTCCAACAAGTTCGGATTGTTTTCGGATGTCTGAACTACACGTACGTATACGCACGACTAACTCGCACCCAGTCTGCGCGCTCCCATAATACTTGGAATGTCGGGATCGTTCGTACGTGTTCATACGTGTCCGCACGAGTAAAATTCGTACGAAATAGTGTCCAATGTGCGCGGCCGGCCTAATGTTCTAAATTTGAATCGTTCTAAATTTGAATTCATAATGTCTTTTTATTCTGCAACAATTCAATACCAGGTTCGCCGCTGTGTAATCAAAATACCAAAGAGTTTTATTTCAAATTATAAATACAAATTGTCGTATACATACTCCTACATATCTAAAAAATCGATTCAAAGCAAAAATCAAGCAGCTAATGTCATCGAAAGGTGATTTCATAAAAAATATTATCCATAAATCTATCCTTAATTTTTTAGCTGCAACATTAATTTATTGACAATTGTAACAATCCGTTGTTACAGAACTATCAATAATAAGATCAATCAAGATTAAGTTTTATTTTGTCTTAGCGCTCTTATACACGAGCGGCAAATCACCAACGACAGAGGTAACTGCAGCCGTCGATACCTATCGGCGGCAGTCGTCAATGCATTGGCGGCAGACGTCGACCTACGTTGACGCTTGCAGTTGTTTGTGTTTGTAGCGCGTCGCGTCCACCATTTTGTCAGTTGACTGCAAATAGTTCGGGAGTGTAGAATGTTTTTCTGCATTATAGTATCTTGGTGAGATATTGAATCTCAAAATAGCCGTTAGCTCATCAAAAGAAGCAATGGACATTCGAAAATAATTGAAAAATGTTTGCTCGTCCTTTCGTAAAATTGGATAAAGTATAAAAAATGTCCATCTTGGTCTCTATTCATTAATATTTCTTGAACCCATAACGTACGTGTTTTTCTTTTTCGTTTTTGTCGACGTCGACGAAGTAAAACTAACTTGCCGCCAACACATCAACGGCTGCCGCCGAAGGGTACACTTGTCTCTGCCGTTGGCGATTTGCCGCTCGTGTGTAAGAGCCCTAAAATGAAATCTCCCATTTGAAACATACATACTGTTTGTCAGACAATGGCTAAAAATAATACAATAATTATAATATTATTTTCACTCTAAGACGTGAGAAAATTCAAGACCAATAATGAACATTCACCTTTATGGAAAAAAGTTTAAAAAATATTTTCTCAAAAAAAATAATTTTCTCAATTTCTACGTGGTTTGTTTAAAAAGTAAGGTGAATTAAAATTTTTCTCAATAACTATTTATTCATCGATTTCTATTTTATCTTCTTCAAAGTAACTACTTTCCCTCAGACATTTAAAAAAAAATTACAGTTAGCAAGAAAATAGCAATTTTTCACAAAAATGTTTTTTGATGCCAATCGATCCTCTTTCTAATACTGATAAAAAACTTTTATGGGACCTACCATCGTTAGAGTACTCAAAAAGTCATAAATTGTAAAAAAACTTTTCCCGTACATTTTGTTAATTTGTGTAAAGACTGAAATCCAAAAAATAAAAGACAAATGATCACGTAGAAATAAGAAGGCGTATTACTTTTTTTATTAACTAACATACGAGTAACTTAATGTTATTCTTATTTAAAACCTTTGTTTTCTGTTTTTCGCCCTATCATATCAAGTGCTCGAAATGATCGCCATTTTGACGAATACATTAATTCTGGTTGGCACATGACGATTTGGATATTTGATCCTATACCATTCTAACGCAGCCGATGTATTTTTATTATTGGTGTAATAAGCTTCTAGCAAGCCTAAACGTTCTAAATTTGAGGTAATTTTTCTCCTATCAATAGCTGTCCAGTCAATACACTTAAAGTCCGAACACACTTTTCTGACGTACGAAAGTGTCAAGATGTTTTATAATAATAACGAATTCGAAAAATTGTTTTTAACTTACCTTTTTATTCAGTCAATATCAACCGTCACTAAACAGTACTAATACTATGAAGAGCGCGGGTGACGTGCGGTATGCGGAGCGGTCCTTCCCCCGCGCCTCACCTCATGCATGCTTCGGCATGTCGATCTCTCACGTACTTTAGGCAGGCTGTATTATTATAGTACGTTTTTTATGGTTTTAAGATAGCAAACGAGCTGACAGTGCCACCAACCCCTGCCGCCTATGGACATCGTAACAAATTACGAGTAGGACTAAGGGGGTCTGTTAGTTGGTTATTGGGTGCTGTTGGTAATAGATGTTAATGAGAATATTAGTTGTTGTTAATTCGTTAGTGTAGGGACCACGAAAGTTAGTACTATTAGTACAGGTTAGTCCTGTTAGTAAATGTTAGTATTCCAGTTCGTAATCGTTAGCATATGTCCCACTCGAAGTTTGTCATAAGATGAAGACATATTTTATGTCTTTCGGAATTTTTCGTTTCCGAGATCGCAGTTTTTTTTGGTCCACTTTAGTTTTTGGTACTTAGGTACGTGGATTTTGTTGCCTATCTAATATGATAACATTGCTTAACATAATATACGATAATCTATAACTTATGAAATTGTAGAAACTAATTAGGTACTCGTACTATGACGTATCGTTTATCAAGATTAATCGTTAATGTCATTAAACCAAGTTAGAATTATTATCAGTCATTATGAAAATGGAGTCGCAAATATTATACTCTGTGGAAAATTTTATGCGTACCTATATCATAAATCACTCATTGCGCAGAATATTGGGAATATAGTTCTGATAGCGTTGCCATCGATAATAGATACGCAGTCTTACTTAACTTGCTTCCTATGTAAGCTTTTCGCCTGATTTCTCGGTTTTGTCATTTGATTCATTAATTATAACCATAAAAATTAAATAAAAGTGTTTAATAGAATGAGCAAAAAACCGAAAACCAGTATTAGGTGAAGATAATGGAAAAAAGCATTAAATAATTTTATCTCCTAAACTATGCAAAATGGATATGTTAGATGGGGTGATTTGGATACTACGAGTACTTAGCGTGGGGCATCTAAATTTTAGCTTTGGACATCAACTGCCTTGCCACCCTGTATAACAAATGATTAACAATACTTAAAACTGTAATAACATCAATTCTTAGATTATTTTATATAAAACCCAAAATGAGCACTTGCAAGCTAATGTCTTAACCACACCCTAATCTGAAAATAATTTATCTTTCGGCATGTCTATAAGTAAAATCGAAAGAGTTAAAAATCAGCTAATGATATTTATAGTCTGAAAAAAGATGCGCAGATTCACGACACTTACTGCGCATTCATACACAAAATGGCTGCCAATCATTACCCACTGATTCTAGAAGGATATAGAATGCGTTCAGAAAAGTACGGGAATATCGATTTAGTCATAGTTCTTTCATATGATAAGGTTCATGGGGAGGAATTACGAAAAAAAGCGTATTTTAACGTGAAAACGGCTTTTTTTGATGTTGACGTTTTAATATTTTAATCGAACATTGTAAAATCGGAACTTTCTGGAAATCTCTTCGATTCTGCGCAATCCGTGGGTGTCCTGGGAGGAGGACGGGGTGCGCGGGGGATTGCAGATGTGGCCGGGCCCAGGCTCAGTCGTTGCTCGGTGCTCAAGCTTTACGGTCGTGATTCGGTGAACTTGTGGTGTAAAGTGCGGTTTTTAGTGAAGGTGATAATATGTCGGCAAACATTATTCGTTTTAAAAGGAAGGAAGGATATTTCCATATATGAATTTAAGAAGGAACAGTGGAATACTTCAAATTATGAATATTTCGGCGTGGATAGCTGATGAAAAAATGTTGGGAGATCTGCAGACTGGGATGAGGGAGGAAGGGAGGCAGGATTGCAGGAGAGGGGTGGTGGAGTTCAATGGGATGGGGTACGCAGCGCGCTTAAATCAATACGATTTCGATGCGAGGACATGGACAAAATGGCCGCGTATATGACCTAACTGGGCGCGGCAGAAATTATTTAGCTCACTCGATATTAAACTCTCACAAGAGGCGGTTGTGCACCAATTTATTTTATAGTGATGTGATGTTATAATAAATTATATATTATTTAATATTGTGAAGTTAATATTGATTGTGCAAAAAAGTGTTTATTGAATATACATTTACAGTGATACAGTGGTTGAGTTAGTGAAGTGTTTAATGTTTGTGTGAAAAAGTGAGCAACTGTGATAATTTTAGTGTTGAAAACTTACTTTTTATATACTGTACACAAAAAATATCAAGAAGTAGTGAACAGTGTCTACAATGGCTGAAAGTGCTGAACACACCTGTGGAAATCCTCCTTTGGCACCGAGACATATTGTGAATCAAAATGGCGTCGACGTGACTCGGCAAGATGGCGTGACACTTCCTGATCCTATTATGGCAACACAAACTACTGAAAACTACAATGCTCATTTAATTAACTTATCGATTCAAGAAACACCGCCGACATTGCAACAAACAAAGGAGTGCATTGGTAAGTATAACAAGTATACTAACTTTAAAATTTTAAAATGTGGATAGTTCTATTTGTTGTATAACTTTTAATACAAACCTAAGTTATTTGTAGCACATTCATTTCATATAAAAAAAAAATCCATTTCATATCTGTTTCGACTTGCTGATTTATTGAAAAGGTATTGATTGGCGACGCAAATATGGCGAGGTGTAAAGGTGGGCGGAGGGAGAAGGGGGAGTTTGCACCTGAGGGAGGGGGAGGTGGAGGGGGAGGTTTGGAAACGAGGATAGAAGGAGACAAATACAGAGATCTGTATTGATTTTATGACAGGACATGCGCATACTGACCGTTTAGGTACCCTAGGTGTAGGGAGGCAGATCGAGGTCACCTGAACGCAGTTAATATTCAACCATTGCAAGAGATACATGTACTCGAGCTAACTTGTTAAATGCATTTTTTATTTTTAAAATTAAATGTTTATAAATTGTGATTTCGTGAAAAAGAAATAAAGTGAAGTAGTCAGTAATGCAATGGACTAATGATGGAAGAAGATAGAATTTCAAATTCAAGTCGTTCGATCGCGAGAAAAGCGCATGCGCGTCGTCCATCTTGTGCTAATAATGTCGTGCAGTTTTCACATCAAAATGGCGTCGCGACCCCGAATGTGATTTCATTTAGTGCATTTACTTCGAATACATATGAAGCGAACATTATGGTGAGATAATTGAATTAAGATTAACATTCTTGACTACAACTACGTTACTAATTTATAAAAATACCGTGATAACTGCAACTTTTAATAAAATTGCTTATTTCAAAACCATGACATAAATATTTAACTAATAGTTACTGTGTTTATTTATTATTTGCTTCATTATAATTTTTTTGAATTTTGTTTTTTTACTCGAGTTAACTTGCTAAATGCATTTTTTAATTTAAAAATTAAATGTTTATAAATTGTGATTGCGTGGAAAAGAAATAAAGTGAAGTAGTCAGTAATGCAATCGAGTAATGATGGAAGAAGAGAGATTTTCAAATTCAAATCGTTCGATCGCCAGAAAAGCGCATGCGCGTCGTCCATCTTGTGCTAATAATGTCGTGCAGTTTGCATAACAAAATGGCGTCGCAACCCCGAATCTGATTTCATTTAGTGCATTTACTTCGAATACATATAAAGCGAACATTATAGTGGGATAATTGAATTAAGATTAACATTCTTGACTACTACTACGTTACTAATTTATAAAAATACCGTGATAACTGCAAACCTTTGATAAAATTGCTTATTTCAAAACCATGACATAAATATTTAACTAAAATAGTTACTGTGTTTATTTATTATTTGCTTAATTATACTTTTTTTGAATTTAGATTTTTTTACTCGAGTTAACTTGCTAAATGCATTTTTTAATTTAAAAATAAATGTTTGTAAATTGTGATTGCGTGGAAAAGAAATAAAGTAAAGTAGACAGTAATGCAATGGAGTAATGATGGAAGAAGAGAGATTTTCAAATTCAAATCGTCCGATCGCCAGAAAAGCGCATGCGCGTCGTCCATCTTGTGCTAATAATGTCGTGCAGTTTGCACATCAAAATGGCGTCGTGACTCCGAATGTAGTTTCATTTAGTGCATTTACTTCGAATAAATATGAAGCGAAAATTATGGTGAGATAATTGAATTAAGATTAACATTCTTGACTACAACTACGTTACTAATTTATTAAAATACCGTGATAACTGCAAACCTTTGATAAAATTGCTTATTACAAAACCATGACGTAAGTATTTAACTAAAATAGTTACTGTGTCAATTTATTATTTGCTTAATTATATATTTTTTTTTATTTTTTTTTTTTGCCTGGTGTTCGATGTTGCGTATTGTGAAAAATCTCATGTTTTTTCTGCATTACCTTTGTTTCCTTTGTCTTAAAAATGCATGAATTTGTTTTGTTTGAAAATATTTCTTGTTCCTATATTTATGCTATGCGTCTCGCTGCTTGCTGCGGACAGTTGTTACATGTTTCCTTTATCATTTATAGCTACATTATTTTCATATTTCAAACGCTGGGCATAATCTTTCATTTTTCAGTAAAAAACTCAAATTACTTTAAAAAGAATTTAACTTTTGTATAAATTTTTGCCTGTGCAATTGCAAATGAGTTACCACTGTAACTCATTATCCCCTTTTGGTATTTTATTGATCCCAAATGTTAAGCGAAATGCTATGATATACATGCAAAGCTCGTATTTAATATAAACATATGGAGATCTAAACTAAAATAAACATTCTAATAATAATAAAAATTAATTGTCATTGATTTCTGCGAAAGTATTGTGTTACTTTGTGTTTGTTTCTACGGCATATGTATTATTCATATCTTAATTTCAAATGTTACTTTATTTGCATTACCTTTAAGTTGAATTCTAATTTTAATAAAAAAAATATCTCTTTTTTTATTTTTCCCTTAAAAATTTGCCAAGCTTAAAAAATTAAAAAATAATTAAAAATTCTAACAACATTCGGGAATAAAAAGATCCTCCATTCTCCTCCTCCATCCATTTTATTAACATAGAAAAAGCGCAATTTTTGACTTGCTAGTTAGGGGCCGTTCAACTGTTACGTAAGAACTATAGGGGAGCGGGGGCTCCTTTCTTTGCTTATTTTTTAATGATATGGAGGCGGTGGGGTCTAGGTAATGATTACGCCAGCACTAGTTATTGACGCTTTTATATTTATGGCAAACTTCTTGTTCGTGTCACTCTTGTCAGAGCGGTTGTGGTCGTCATGATGTAGGCCTTGGGCAGATGTTATTTTCCTCACGAGCTTTCGCCACTTCTCGCGTTTTGTGGTTAGTCTTGTACACTAATGCAAGGGACCGCCCACTGAAGATTTGATTTGGTCGGTCCATCACATGGGTGACCTCTCACTTGGTCTTGTGCCCTCGAACTTCCCCTGCACTATCAAACATTCGATGGAGGTATTTTCTCTCCGGGAGACACTCCTAAAAAATTTCAAAATGCGACTGGACACTAAAGTTTACAGACGTTGCTTGATGCTGAGTTCTTGGAAACACAATCACAGTTATGCCAAACACAATCAATAAAAAAACATTAATCTATCTAGAAGCATAAAACAATGTTTACGTAAGTTTGGGACGGAGGGTAAGAGCTTTGCTTACTTTTGATGACAAGGTAGATTGGGGTAAATAAATCTTTTTTTCTATCAAGGCTGTGTTGGCATAATGCTACGATGGTACATTGCTACGGTAGATGCTACGACTATTCCGACCAATATTTTCCTATATGGTAAACGAATATTTATGTAAAATAAAGTTTGTTAACACGTTTTAAATATGTTAAATTATAAAAATAAAGTATTTTAAATAAAAAGGTATTTTATTTATAACAAATATTTTCTTTATAATTAAAAAAATATTTATGTATTATATCGTCGTGAAATTATACGAAGGTCCAGTGATCATTCAATCATTATTGGGGTTACTTGATCTGGGAAGTATGCACTTAAAGTCCAAATAAGATAAGAAAAATTGTTTAGGAAATCAAGAGGCAATTACGTCTACAATTTAAACATCTTTCACAAAATAACGTTTTGTGTCCCAAAATAACAAAAATAATCTTAAAGGGGCATTGTGGACCTACTCTTAAACATACCCATGGGAAAGATTTAGTATCTATATCGATAGGAGAATGCGGGTTGTGCATTGCTTATTTTACTTGAAGAGGTGGCAAATAAACTCTCCTTGA
>LGAG01000695.1:126219-174100 GCA_001278395.1 Lerema accius | reverse complement strand
AACGGTTTTTCTCGATTTCCGGCAAAACTAAAAGTCCTATCGAAAAAAGTCAAATGGCAAAGTTGTAGGTAATAAAAAGATATTTATTTTTTCACCTTATTTTGAATTAATATCGAAAAAACACCCTAATTTTCAATCGAAAACTCACCCGTCAAAATATCAGCTTATTTCAAAAAGTTGGTATGTTTTCTGTTCGTTGAAATCTCTACTTTTTGATGGTGAAAAAAAAATATGTTACTACAGTAAATCTTCTCAGAAAATGCAAAAAATCGAAAAAAAACTCGAATTCGAATTTTTTTTTTAATTATTATAAATAATTTCATTTAAAAAATGTGATTGCTGCAATTTGTTTCAATTAAAAAGTTGATTTATTTAATGCTAATTACATTTACGTCATAGAAAATCTCATTATATAAAAATATTCGTACAATTAAATGTACCTAGATACTTTATTCTGATTACGTTATTCATTACAATATTTTTAACACATTAATCTTATGATTCATAAATACCTTATCTTCAATTCTAATCACTTATCCATTAGTTTTTGTTTTTTTTGACGGCATTTCTTCGTCGCTAGATTCGTCAAACATCTCCGATTCTAGTAGATCTTCGAAATGTTCATGACTATTACCTTCTTCCTCTCCAACATTATTTCCAGACTGCGTTGGTTCTTCATCCACAATTTCTTCTGAATCATTAACTTCTTCGTAGGTTTCTTCTTCAATATTGGAGCAATTTTCAGAACCATGACAGTTTGAACATAAATTTGTGCATTTTAAACCATGTTTTCGGCAACCACATTTTAAATTGTTACATCCAGTTTGACAGCTGCAGCAAATAGTTTTGAGCAATATTACCGGAATTAATTCTTTTTGTGTAAATTTGGACATAATTCCACGTTGATAGAGCTTCCAGCCCCAATCTGTTGCTGTTAGTTCGTTACCCAACCAAGTTTGAAGCTGATAATATGCCCTGCAACAATGTTGTTCTGCTGCTCCTTCTGTGGGTGGGAGATTTGCCAAAACGAAAGATGATTTCATTTTTGCCAATTGATATTTTTGAAACCTTAATTGATTCAGTGTAATTTTTTCATTTTTTGTAATCCATTTTTAATTTCTTCTTTACTCGCATCTTTCTTATAAAAACATTGGCCAAATGCGACAAATTTTTAACGTCTAATAATGAATTGACGATACTTTTCTTTCCTTTTCCGGCAAATCCAGATGTTGTATCGCAACCAGAAAAACAATGCTGAAATGCAACAATGTTTCTTAAGGATTCATGTTTGAAACTATTAGACGTGAAAAATAGGTCTTTTACATTTCCAGAACCTGGTTTGAGAAAATAAATGTCATGATTATTTGAATTTAACTGATTTAAAAGGACCAAAAGATCAATATCTTGGCCCACAACAATTACAGTTTTATTAGTACTCATTGCAACTTTTATCGCGGTTTGAATTATGTCAGCATCAGCATCTTCTTCCACTTGGTTACAGGAAAATCCTCGTGACTGCAATCTTTTCATCAAAGTTTTTATTTTTCTCGTTAGATAAAAAAATTCTTGCGAAAAAGGTATTTTTGTATGATTTTGATAATCGAACTCTGGAATATTGTCTGTGGTTTTTCTACGACTACGTTCTCCTCTTTTATTTGAAGTAGCTGCTGGTACTGTTGTGACACTAACTGATTTTTTAATTTCGGGATACCCATCAAAGACAATATAGCTGCTTACTGCGTAATTTTTTTCTATATAGCGCAAATATTTATTCATTATCTCTTCTACCGTTTAATTTTTTTGCCAAATTACTTTGTGCAGTAAAAATCCACCGTCAACAACATGCACTACACCGTCAGAAAGCGTTGGTCCATTCGCACTCACAAATAAATCGTAAAGTTGAGATTTAACATTTTTCCTGAGGCCATTTTCTGTAAAAAGTGACAATGGAAACGGTGCAAGCTCATACATATTGTAAATAAGTTTCCATGTCTTTTTTACTGTCAATAGTTAACGATATTCTTTGAAACAACAATAATGGATCGATAGCTATAATATCTCCGTTCACTTTAACGGAAGATTGAACTGTTTTTAAAGACAAGACTTTGTTTTTCCTTTTAAATTTTACACTGCCAAAATTCATCCCAACAATACCTTGCAAGGATTTTTTTCCTTCTTCATACGCTTCATGGCAATTTACAGAATTACTGCCAATAATTCCAGAAAATATTGACATAATGTTATC
This sequence comes from Lerema accius, assembly GCA_001278395.1. Taxonomy (NCBI): domain Eukaryota; kingdom Metazoa; phylum Arthropoda; class Insecta; order Lepidoptera; family Hesperiidae; genus Lerema; species Lerema accius. The sequence goes on along the minus strand of LGAG01000695.1, from coordinate 171,855 downwards.
AGTCTCTGAAAAAGGATCATACCTGTAAAAAAAAATTGTTATATTTGTAAATCAGCTACATCTCTTTTTATTCGATATTCCCTAGAATCAATGTGTTGTTCTGTCGTTGCAAAAGAAACATTACAAAAATTTTCCATATTATTGCAAACTTCAACCAGTATGATCATTGTTAATACGAATTTTGTTAAAACACTTTCAGCCAAACCACGACCATATGTAAGTCCACCCTGAGTTTTCATAGATCTCATCAAAACTTGCTCGATCGTCATATCCGACCAAACTCCCGACCAAAAATTGTCAGTACGTCTAATTGTAGAGAATCCTTCGGTAAATCGCGTAAATTCATAATCATCATTTATTGTGTCTTTAAGCTTACGCATATCTTGGAGATAAAGATGAGCAGATTTTGCGTATAGAAAGTGCCCACTTGCATGAAAATAAGGAAGCATTCTTTCCACGCATTTTAAATGTAATTCCCAATTACCTGCACGTTCAGCCCGTATGAAATCTTTAACCAATGAGATCATTTGCCAGTACTGCATCCAAAGTTTTGCGGTAGGACCACGTTTTTGTACTAATTTTAGATGCTTGATAAATTTTTCTTTTATGATCTGAAAATCTTCTTGATGCAAATTTTCTTCGAAATTTTCAGTTCCTAAATCCTGCAAAAATGTATCCATTAGCCCCTTTTCTGTGTCTGACAACTCCATCGATGAAAAAATTAATTCAGACAAGGCGAGCTGTACTAGAAAATGTCCTCTGATAGCTCGTGCATATGCGTGCCCGGAGAGAGCTTTGTCGGACGAATTTTCTGCATATATTTCACAAAAAGCCTCCTTTAGTCCACTACCATCCATTATAAATCTAATCGCTCCGAGGAACGACATTATTCAATGAAATCCCCCAAGTCTTACTTGGACTGAGGACAAATTGTAAGGATCATTATTTAAATCAATATCGGCCAAGATTTCACGAGCTTTATAGTATAGCGGCTGGTCAAACGTAACGAACACAATTTTTGCTCTTGTTTTTGGCATTGCTTAGGCGCTTCTACCAACGATGTAAAATGGTATCATAATCACTCGGTGGATTTTTTATAAATGGCACAGGAATAATTTTTGAAACATGATAAGTCAAATTAGTATGTAACTTCTCCATGAACCCATTTCAACCATCGGATTTGTTGTTTGCATATTTTGAATAAGTCCATGTAAAATAACATCTTCTATCTGAACTGTTTTTAATCCATCAGAGTTTTTGTTTTCAAAATGTTTCAGTTTCATGAATCCAATTTCACCTATTTCTTCAGAAGATCCTTGATAATCGACGCTTCAAAGCGCAAAGTTTCTTTGTATGAGGAACACAAACCTAAATTGGATAATGAATCGATCAATCCTTTCGAGGCATATTTCTTGTGAATCATAGACGACAAACCAAGTAAAATGGGAGATAAAAATGAACGTGGCCTTACAGATGTGATGATGAAATGAGACATTGTGGCCACTTTTTTATCCATCCTACGAACGTTATTTTTACTTTTTTCTTTATTACTCTTACACACAACATTAAAAAAAACTTGCAAAGTTTGAGGAACATCCTGAAAAAGATTGCCTTCGTCTAAATCGACAGCTTCGTAGTTATTCATATCATATACTTTAGAACGTATATCTTCTAAAACAATTTCAGCAGCCATTTCAACAATTCTAGTTCGTTCGTCTTCTTTACTTTTTAATCTTTTTTCGTACCAGTCTTTGCAGAGTTTCTTACTTGCAGTACCATTTTTGTATAAAATAATCATGTCCTTTTAATGAAATGACACTCGACATCGTTTTGAAAATGCTCTTTCAATTTATTTTTAAACGTTGTGTAGTCTGCCAGATCTCCTGAAAATCCCTCTTTTATTTCATTTACAGAAAATTGACATTCTGTTTCGTTGTCAACGATATAATTAATAAGATAATTATTAAAATTCTTTGTGTTCAAAGTCAAGTTTAAAGTCTTAATTTTTTTATATTTATTGTCGACTCTTTTCTTGCTGGATACCACTAAACGACTCAAAGCTGCTATTTTTATTTCATACACATGCTTATCATCTGCCTTATTGCAGATGATACAAACAGATTCATCCATACTGATAATCTGAAAAGACAGAATCGAATTAATAATGCCTTCACTATTTTATCGTGAATATACCCCCATAAAAAAATATTAAAGAATTAAATGTCAAAATGTCTAAAAAATATATTAAAAATCAATTTAAAATGTATAAGTATATACAAAATATGTATAGTAAATATATTTTTAATAACTAACTTTTGGTTGATTTTCATGTATATTTCATATATTTTGAATACATCTGAAATATATTTGAAATGTAAAAAATATATATGAAAATTGGCCAAAAGTTTGTTATAACAAATATATTTATGATAAATATTTTATATATTTTTTATAGATTTTTAAAATATTTTTTATGTATTTTGAAATATTTTTTTTCCATGGGATTAACTAAATTTGTTTGTGCAAAATTAAGGAGATTATTATTTTTTTATCTTGTACTAAAACATCATTTAATTTTAATCTTTAGGTTACGTTACGTTAAGCATACTATTTTTTTTTTAATATTAAAAAGTTTTTTTTAAGTAAACTTGTCACAATTATCTTCAAGAAACTCAGCGTGCACGTGTTTTTTATAAAAATTAAACAAAAAATTTCGAATTCGAGTTTTTTTCGATTTTTTGCATTTTCTGAGAAGATTTACTATAGTAAAATATTTTTTTTTTACCATCAAAAAGTAGAGATTTCAACGAACAGAAAACATACCAACTTTTTGAAATAAGCTGATATTTTGACGGTTTGAGTTTTCGATTGAAAATTAGGGTGTTTTTTCGATATTAGTTCAAAATAAGGTGAAAAAATAAATATTTTTAATCAAATAAATTACAGCGTATTTGGGACATAAAAAGGTAAGTTTTCGCCAAATTTCGTTAAAAAAAAATTTTTTGTAAAAGATAAAAATAAAAAACCAAAAACTTGGTTTTTTGAATTTTTTACATAAATTTTGAGGTTATGTGAAAAAAGTGTAAATACAAAAGTTTTAGATCTTTTTACTACCTACAACTTTGCCATTTGACTTTTTTCGATAGGACTTTTAGTTTTGCCGGAAATCGAGAAAAACCGTTATTTACCCTTAAAAACCCCCCATCCCCTCCCCGACCTCAGATCGCCCGTAAATTATTTTTCCCTTCATTTTTATAATATTCCCCTCCTTTTCTAATGGGTTTCATCCTACTACGATTTTAATTGGTTTTAAAAATTATCGACCCTGGTCTATAAAAGATCCGAGTACAAAAATCCATCAAAGGAGAAATATTACAATGATTTTATTGCAAACCCATACTCTTAAATATTTTAATTATCCGTCTGTAATAACGGAATGTTACATAATTGATAATATTTTTTATAAAATGTCGATTTGATGGCATTGAATTGATCGAAAAGAAACAATCGCTAAAAGATCATATTGTAATGAGTCGATATGAAAAATCAATAAGTCCCATAGTAAGGTATAAAAAATCGATAAAATGTCGATACGCAAATGGCACCACTACCTCCTGCGCAACATGTCGCTTCGCTACCTTTGTGAATTGTGATCGGTCACCATTTGTCATATACAGTTATAGTGCAAATAGACGATCGAACTTGGTTCGGGCCAAACAAGGAACATGGTGCGTTCCAAACCGATTCGATCGTGTGGACGGCGGCGTACCGAACCATTTTTCGATTTAGTCGCTATTGTGCCACCGTACGCGCAACACGTCGCGGTAATATTATTAAAGTATATTGCTTCACAGATCTGTGGTATCATCTCTGATAGTAGCTGTGAGGATAAACCAGTGCTAAAAAGTTCTCTAAATTCTCTTCTTGACGTGAGAAATTTAAAATACCCACCAGTCTTTCTTCAGTAGTACTAACAGCTTCTCGCATAACTGTATGAGATTTAGTTATGAGTGGTTTTTCAAGTTTCAGCAATTCAATTAATTCTTCGGAACTCTTTCGAAGATATATACGAAAATCTTCATCATCGAGATCTTTAATGAGATTCATAATGATCAAATATCTAAAAAACTACAAATAATTTTCTAATGTTGTAAATGGATGAATGATAGGTTATTTTAGGGTCTTTAACAATAAATAAAAAAATATTTACTTTTTTTTTGTTTTTAATAAAAACTTTAATTTTTTCATTCACAACAGAAAAGTAGTCTGATGAAAAATTCAATTTCTTTATATAAAACTATTATTTTTTATTCAAATTGAACAAATGTTATTAAATTTAATGATTAATAATCAGTACTGCCACCTCTCATATTGATTACGCATCGACATCGATTGTTCATATTTAAAATTAAATTGTCGATGTCTTGCTGCGGTATGAGGTCCCATGTTCTTTGTAAGTGTTGATAAAGTTGATATTCTGTGAGCAAATTTGGCGGAAAATCTCTTAAAGCTTTTCTCTGTAACATGTCCCAGGCATGTTCAATAGGGTTTAAGTCGGGCGACTGTGCAGGCCAACCCAAAACATTAATATCGTAGGCGCGGAGAGTGGCCGACACCAGTCGCGCCGTATGAGAAGGTGCATTGTCATGCATGAGTAGGAATTCCTGGCCCATTTGAATTCTGTGCGGCACAATCACAGGGTGTACTACCTCCTCACAGTATTTTTGTGCAGTCATGCTGCCTTGAATCCAAATGAGCTGGGTTCGTCCGCCAAGACGAATTCCCGCCCATACCATGATTGTTCCGCCTTGATATGAGTGGACTTCCTGAGGGACTTTTAGACGGCTAACTCTTCCTGGAGTTCTCCAAACGTGTGATCTCCGTGAATCTGGATGAAATCCAAACCGGGACTCATCGGTGAATAGCACCAAAGACCATTGTTCCTCACTCCACAGTAAATGCTCGCGACCCCATGAAAGTCGCCGGCCGCGATTGCCGCGTCGTAATGCTGGAACGCGTAGTGGTCTTCGAGCACGAAGACCAACTTCATGCAACCTTCTTCGCACAGTTTGGTCGCTTACCAGCAGCTGGTGGTCTTGCTGGAGGGTTCGTACTAGTTGCATCGCTGTGATAACGGGTTTTCTTTTGGCAGTTATTTGGATAATTCGATCCTGTCTTTGGGTAGTAACACGATTTCTACCCGTATGCCGTTCCGCGACATCCCCAGTGCTGCGATAACGTGACCACAACCTCGATATAACATTTTGGCTGGTGTGTAGGGCCTCAGCTACGACGCGTTGAATAGCACCATTTTCTAACATGCCCACGGCCCGTAACATATCGTTGCGACTCAAATGACGACGTGACATGACTCCTTAAAGCCCACACAGAACGTAAGATTTAAAAAAAAAACAGTCTAATCACTTTTCATTAATTAATATCAACAAAATAACTCAAACTTTATTTAGCTTACCGAAGTACTAACAATTTTGCCGCCATATTTTGTTTTTTCTTTTGTTTTTTTTATTTTCTTTTTTAAATTTTGAAAATAGAATAAAAGAGGTTTCAATCTGTATATAAACTTTTGATGAAAATTAAAAAGATGTTAACATAAAAAGTCGAAAATAATCTAAAATAACGATATCCCTAGATTTTGTTGATGTGTGTATATACGAAAATCTTCATCATCGAGATCTTTAATGAGATTCATAATGACTGTACTACTGTCGGTGTCTCAGATAAATATTTTCCCATTCTTTTCTTCTTTTTCTTTTTCTTTTGGTATGTAATGGCGATTTAGCAACGACAGTTGCCACAGCTAATGCAATTTTGGCCTGTTTTGATAGAATAGGCGGCATGTCGAGCGAGACGTGTTTACGCAATGCTAGGACAATTTACGACTGAACGGTTAGGGATCTGGTACGCTCTGTAGTATAGAGTGCACCGTACTGTTCGCTGGTGCGGGCCGCACCGATTCCATCATCTATTTGCACTTAAGTGTTGTTGTGTTGATCGAGAATTAATGTGTAGGTTATCTTTGATTTTTTACTTAACTAAAAAAATTACTTCGGATTTTTTTTAATTTATTATTTCTTTAATTTATTAAAAAGAAATAGTCCATGATGTTGTCCGCCTCTGAAATCGTGTTAACGCCACCGCGCCGGCCTGTCAGCCTGAATAAGCACCAGAGAATAAAATGAAATGATCGCCCAAAATTTTTTTAAAGTTTAGTTTTACGATTTTATCATAATATTGTGGTGTATTACAGTTCATATACAATATTATTTACAGTATCAAATTATCAATATGTTACTATTTTTGTTGAAATAAAACCTACAACAAATATTGAAAGTCAAACCATAGGATAGGGACCTTTATTAATATACAAGAAGTGTATTCTAAATAACATGATTAATTATATTAAGACACTTTTAACAGAGAAGCCGCAGACAATTACGAAGTTATAAGGTTTCCTTGACGTCAAAACCCTAATAAACGGAAATGAATGATATAGTGCGTCTCAATTAATAGAAAAATATAAGAAAAACTCTCAGTAAAAAATATTTACGGTCTTCCGACAAAATATTTTCACTTCAGCTAAATTGTTTATTTAGGAAGAACTTTTAAATGAAAACAACAGATGGCATTTTACAATAAAATGTTTTTCTGAAATCATGATTAATCGAATTTTGGGTAAACTTACTATTTTCATCGCAATAGATTTCCATTTTCTCAAACACGATTCCATTTTATACAATGTTTAATAGTTTAAGAAAGAATAAAATACAAATTGACGCCGCAACATATTTATGTTACAAAATATTTATTTTGTCCCACAGGACTGTCAAACGAAGTGATAAACTACTACCTATTATCACTGGCCGTTGCTGACTTACTTTGTGGACTCTTCGTTGTACCGTTATCCGTATACCCGGCCATAACTGGCAAGTGGATGTTTGGAGATCTCATGTGTCGCCTTGCTGGCTACGTTGAGGTCACGCTGTGGTCAGTCTCCGTTTACACATTCATGTGGATCTCCGTTGACCGATACCTAGCCGTCCGGAAACCGCTTAGATATGAGACGGTTAGTTTGACGGTAGATATCTTTTTCTATATCTTCTCTATGTGCCTCCACCGACAGTGTTTGCAACTGGCTGGCTCCTCTGATTTTGCGGAGTGACTCAATTTTTTCGATCATTCAATTTGATTTAAGAAAACTGTGATTAGCAAAATTTTTCTATAATTTTAATGACACGATGACGAATATACTATTTTTTTTCACTTTAATAATTTTTATGTAAATAACAAAACACATCTTGAAAATGTCAATGTCAGTAAGACAAGGCAAACCCATACTTTCCAAATAATAAAAATATTAAATGTGTTATATTTTTATGATGAAAGTAAGATTAACATTGTATTTTAACATATTACATATAAAAGTTAAGTTCAGTAATGTGACATTTAAGTTTTATTGAAAGTTTAAATATTTATTTAGGACGCTTATCGTACCTAAGATTATAACTTAAGTAAATTACAGTTAGATTTATATTATTGATATAAGTGTTCTTATGCTTAAAACAGTAAAGGGTTTATGCTTATAACACCTAGTGTTTTAAAGCATCTAAAAACATACATATAATATAACAAAAACACTTGAAAAATATGAAAATTTTTGTCCCACTTTTTTATGGCTAGCCATCAAGCCCTCGTTGATATTTTGCTGCTCTATTTATATAATTTATTAAGAATTTGAGCGTTATTTTAAACTTACTCATTTAACACAAACCAATTTTGGAAAAAAAACTTTTCACCTCGCAGAATTCTTAAATCAATAAACTACATAATATTATAGTTATTGCGTTATTGTAATTTTATGAGTCACTTTGTAACTGCGGTAAATATTTCTTTGTGTGCTTGTGTTTTTTTTGTAATTCATTATATAATTATTTTAAATAACCTAATAAAATTATATCTTATATCCGGGTTTAGTTAACTATATTATATGAGATATAAATTATAATATGCATGGTTTTTATTTATATTGTTTCGTTTGATAGATGCCAGATTTATTTCATAAATCATTGAGAGCCAGCGAAAATATATGGTAAAGTTAGAAACACATTAATCAATCCACATTTTCCAGTAGAATTTCATCTCATAAAATCATATGAGATTTGGAGTGGACATAAAGTCATTTACATGTTCAACTCATTTTCTATAATTTTTAATAATTTTATTACCAATAGAAAAGGCCGTATACTACAGTAAGAATCAGATTTATATTTACATTAATTAAAAAAAAATGTATGTCACAAATATTAATTTCTATACGGATGCTAACGGGTTGTAATAAAATGATTAAATGAGTAGATTTTCGGACCATTCAATGTGTTTCTAACACACATTTGCACCACTTGCATGAGCTTTTGTGTTGTGTTCTTCTCAATGTAACTAAACTGAATTGATTACTTATACTATAGGTATTGTACACGTTGCTACATTTCAAAGAACTGAATATGAAGTAAAACAAAAACAAAAACCTTTGAAATCGATTATGCAGTGAAGACCATAATCAGGTTCTTTTATATTTTACTGGTGATTGCACACGTTTTTCCAAATAGTCTGTAACGCATCTGTGCTTCGGACAGCAGCTTAAGCCGTCGGTCCTGGTTGTTATCGTTAGATAACAGTCGTTAAACAGTATTAGCTACGTTTGCGTGACATCGTAACAATAAATAAGTTAATGCTTGACAACTTTCCCATCTGGTGTTAAGTGACGCTGTTGTCTAAGATGTTCAGCGTAATATTTTCACATAGAACTTCCGACATTTCGGTTAGCCAAAGACATATTATTACTCATAAGGGCTTCTTCAAATTGATAGGTGAAAAATCAACATTCACGTGATAAACATACTTTATATTCTTGTTTGAGCATTTTTAATCATCCTCTGTATGGACAACTTCTGTCCATGGAAACAATATACTCGTAATGCATGAAAGTAAAATATTTTTGTAATAATACTGCCACATCAAGTGGAATCGTGAATCAAATTATAAGCGAATCTGACATTAAAATGAAATAATGTATTCACTATGAGGTATTTAAATTGGCTCTCCGCGAACTGAACATGATTAAAAATATGGCAGTAATATTTTTTTAGCTGTAAACAATAAATATCATGTTTATTTGTTAATGCGAACTTGATCACAGTACAGAGACATGCATAAGAACATAATTAGAATACTTTTGACTACTATAATCTACTTAATATAGATTGAATGTGCATGAACGTTCAATGTCACAATTGACGAATAATACTGCCACTACTTAATATTCCTCAATTATTTGTGGAACTAAAATTAATACAAAAATTCCTACGCAGGAACTCAAATTGGAAACTTGGAAATCGAATATTGTGCTATATTTAGACAAAATGAATCGAAAAACAAACAACAAAAATATTCTTATGGCAGTAATATTTTCCGTAGCTCTCAATAAAATAGTTTAATAATTATATTTTTTTATAAATATCCATATTGAGCTATAAAGTAAAGCAGTCCAATCCAATCGCTAGTTGCTGTCTAATATTCATAGAAGGGATTGTGCATGAAGTTATATATTTCGCGTTTGAAATAATACTGCCAGCATCAACTTTGGAAATAATTTCAAATAAACACATACTTCATAACTACGTATATATGTTCCGTAAGTTGTACGACATACGTAAGTGGAAGGTAGCTCAAAGGTCGACGTAGTACATGTCAAAAAATTGCCTTAGCAAAGAGTTCACTATTTTCCAAGTTTTGACCTTTGTTTCTTTCGGAATTTTGGCTTTTTACCTTACTTTTCATTACTGAGGCCGTAAATGAGCAGATATTTTAATGTCCTTTTACCGAAGTATTCTGAGATAGTTGTTGTATCAATAGGGCCACTGGATTAGTTCTAATCGTTCAATCAACTGACGAGGATAATTCCGACCCAAAGAGTTCGACAACTATAACGCGCAGGATATCCATCATTTTGCAACCAAAGGGTACTCCGCCGCTCCAAAGACACGTCTTCCAAGGAGCCTGGTAACGCCTGTTGGAGAAGTTCTAAATAGGTATCCGAAGTATAAGTTGGAGATAACTTCACTGGACCCATTTTCCCATTAAAATTCCCGCACCACAATTTTATACATCCCTTCGCGACATAATTATCTATCCCTTTTACAGGCAGATTCGTCACTTCAGATGATTTTGTCAAAAAAAAATTATTTATGTAGTTGTCGTCTTAGAAACATTTATTATCAAAATGTTACTCACGCCGAGTAATCCCTAAGCTGCAGACTTTATGCCAGTTGATGATACTACGGATGGAAACTGTGTATTTGCAATATCCTATGTACTGTTGATTTCGGTATTTACACGGTGCTGAATTTCCCAATTGAAGTTAGTTATCTCGCTTAGGATGACATTAAAGTCTTCCGTTTCATGGTCGTCTCATTCAAATTCAAAATGAATAATAAGTTCAAGTGAAAACATGTAATTTTTTGACATCGGGTAGGTCGATCCTTGAGCTACCGTTCAATTCCTTGATGTACAACTTTCGGAACATAATGTATGAATTGGCTACTAGAGTAATGGAATGTCAGAAATTTCAAAAAGTGATAAGTATTGAAAATTATGTGCCACCAGGGAATAATATGGCAGTAATATTTTCCGCCATCAAATAGAATCATTTGTCTTCAAAATTATTAATCTCTTGGTACATCCACAGGTTCAAACTCGAACACGAAGCCAATGTTGGATGGTATTCACCTGGATCTCCGCTGCCATGCTTTGTTGCCCACCTCTCTTAGGATACAAGAAAGAGGCGAATTTTGATAAAGAGACCTTTATCTGCATGCTAGATTGGGGCACCACATATGCCTACACTGCGACCCTAGGCATTCTTGTTCTCGGACCCAGTGTTATATCTATAGTCTACAACTATTTCTACATTTTTTCTATGAAGAGAAAACTAAACAGTGGTGCTCCTATACACGATAAAGAATATGCAACAGCTCTGGCAGAGAACCTTGCCAATCCTAGTCATTGGATGAGTTTCGTCCTCGTATCCGCATTCTGGTTGAGTTGGGCCCCATACGCTGGTGTAAGAATTTACGAGTATTTTACCGATCAAGAATTAAACATCCCTATGCTTCATTTTGGTATGGTCTGGCTGGGTATCCTGAACTCCTTCTGGAAGATCATCATTCTCATCTTGCTGAGCCCCAACTTTCGACTGGCGCTACGTATCCTGTGCCTCACTGCCTGCTGCCGCACCAAGGGTCGTCTACAGGCGGAGCTCATAGGTATGGATAATGATGACTGATTTTATCCTATCGAGCATAATTGCTCGATTTTTTGCAGCAAGGATATAAATTTTCAACGTGTCTGTACCACTGTTGTCAACACCGCCAACGTTAGGCAGCGGCTGCAGTGCTACGTCTTCAAATGTGTTTCGCATATTTTAATGCTCAATATTTTTTCACAACTTTTTGTGTTGGTTAAGTATAACTTTAATAATATTCATATTAAAGGTTTATCAGCAATTAGGGATAGTGTACTAAAGATTTTTTCTGAATTATTTTGTATTAATCTTATATGGTTTAGTAGGATCGTTAGGGCTACAGTGATGTGAATTCACTTTCATAATTTCTTTAACTGTCAAGGCATTAGGTTGTTTAGGAGATTTGACGACTGTTTCCTTTAATCGATGGTACTTAGAGGCTAGTTCAAGGTGGAAACAATGAATATGAGGATAAGCATCAAAAATTGTTCTTCTATATTTACATACAATAAAATCACTATAACGGTCATTCCTTTAGAAATAACTATTTAGGTGTTTAGCTTAGGAAGTGTATTTTAGATGTGGAACTATATTTTCTGACGCATTTATTTGTTTCTTGTTGATGACTAGCGTTATTTCAGTACAAGCAATAAATCGTTATTTCACTTCTTAGTATATAATCACTATGAAGATTAACTATCATATACGAGTAAAATAACTTCGCAAAACTTTGTAGCATGTAAATATGTGTATATGGATTTTATATACACAAATACATATGTATATATGTACAGGATAAATAACTAAGCATCCTCTTTAATTAAAAAATTTACGTTTTTTGTAAATGGCCGCCAAAAATGCAGGCAAGACATACCGCATGGTAAATTTAGTCAGATAGTACACTGACTTCCAATAGGAGAGAGTTTCAACGTCATCGTCGCCTTTATTTTTCGGTAAAAAAAAACAAACTTTACAAATGAGAGAAACGCCTCAGAATAGAAAGGATATGAGAAGTTATTAATTAGATATAAAATCTCTTGCGGTTATGCTGGTACAATTTTAACAGGTGCAATATGAAACATATCCCATTATGTTTGTCTCAAATGCATAGGGAATATTTGGTATTAGACCCTGTGAAGCCATCTAGCTGCAAGTACACTGACAATCATTTCAAGTTTTCTCACTTCTCAAATCATTAAAACTTAGACCACAGTCAGATATCATGACAGTGTCGAACTTTTTGATGACATTAAATTATGTTTTTTAAACTTTTTTATAAGTGACCTATGATCTTGTTCATAAAAGTTCAATAGTGGCAAACAACGTCTCGTGCTATAAACATCTATTATTGATATTAAAACGAATAGTTCAAAGCAAAATAAAAACCACGAGCGCAGAAATTCTTTTTAGCGGGGTCAATGCTCCTAGCATTGAAAAAAAAAACGCGTAGGCATAGATCTCACATGCTAAAATCTGTCAAGTTGTTAGTTTGTAAAGCGAGCCAAGGAAATGGACATACATACAACCGCTCGAAAAATATTGCCCTATTTACATTCAGGTTAAAAAGACTTATTTTTTAAATGAAAGAAGTTTAAAAAAATTACATTATAGACAACAGAGATAATAAGGGTTTTTATGAATAAAACATCAACAAAGTCTAAGACTCACCCGCATTTTGATGTTTTTTTGATAATTTTACCTTGGGGTACCATTTTTTCCCGCGGGATAGAAAGTAAAACATTTTCCGATGTGAACGACCATAAGTGATTACAATTTGCCCACATACACAATTTCTATAAAATCTGATAAATGTTACCGACCTCTAAATCTTATTCAAAAATAAAAAGTTTACTATATTATTACCTATTTTATAGTAGAAGATCGAATTAAAAGCTGCCCCGATGATATTATGAAACTTGAAAAATAAGAACCACCCTAGTATACATATTTTGTAAATGAAATTACGACAAATCTTTTTACAAATATGTCAATTTAAAGTTGTTTATTGCCTTAAAACTTATTAGTAGGGATATAATCATTTTTAAGGATGCTAGTGATAACTTTAACCTGTATATTTATACGTATTTAGTTTTACATGCTTATTTATTACGGATATTGAGCATTAAGGACAAAATCGCGACGTTTGTGATCCAATAAGCTGAGAAAAAGAATTGTTGCGTTCACACAATTTTGCTTTTGTGGTTGTTGCTCAAAATTTGTGATATGAATTATACCTTTGCGAATGTATTAGGTCTTCATAATTTAACTAGAAATGTGTCTTACGGTAAAAACTTTGAAATAGTCTTATTTTGTTCGCTATTTTTGGTGTTGTTTAGGTGTGTATGATTTTCCCCGGGATTCACATATTAATAATTAAAATTCGTTCAACTTCTCGACAATAATTTACGATATCATTTATATTTGCAATAATGCGTCCATATCATTTAAAATTCCATAATATAACGCTAAGGCTATACTCGTGTTCTTATATTATACTTAATTCTAATATTAATTATATCTTATCTCATCTGAAGCCAACGACGGTTTAGCGTCTTACAATATAATTCTGTATAAGTTCTGATATTGATAATTAAATAACCAAAGTACAATTGATGTTTCAATTGTATAATCAGGTCTATAAAACACTGACGTAATGCACTTTGTAAATTATATATATTTTTTGTTCGATTATCCAATTAATTTGATAAGTAATTATGCTATTGTAAAAATGCTGATCGATTAATTGATAGTTTTGCACTCTTCGCGAACCTTATAGTATAAATAAGTGCTCTAAATACGCAATCATTTTACATGTATCTATTGGTAAACTTATCATCACTTATTACAACTAAAGAAAAGGTTGCTTTCATTACCTGTACAGATTTAAATGGGTAGGTTTAATATCAAGTTTTATTAAATCAAGTAGGTCTTAGGAATTTTGCGTTCTATGACCCTTACATTCTGCTTTTTCCGTTAATAATGGCTGAAGTAGGCGGAGTTGAGAATATCATTACGTACCATCAGCCGGTCGTAATAAATATTCTTAGAACTGATGCGTGTTTTTATATGGAATACATTTAGAGCGTGATAAGCGTTTTGTATTTTTCATCAACATTTTGTGCGTAGCTTTTAAAATACGGAATTTTAACACATTATTAATGTACAAATCTTTGTATTCATTTACCATTTAACATTACGGTATATTATTCGAATTGAATATATTCTAGGGGTGCCCAAAAAAGAGTACGATTGAGAAGTTTATTCGTTATTACCGTCTCCAAGCACTTTGGCAATGTCTCTTTAAAAGTTTTTGTAAATTGGTAGTTTTATTACAATTAATAAAAATACTCCAAATAGTCGACGCATTTGGTGGTGCCATTATAATGTTTTTTGGGCTCGTATTTATACGAAACCAATTTGAAGAACACAATAATAAACTTTTATAATTTCAATGTACGTACCTAATGCCTAAATAAAAGCATGGTATTTTGATCTTAGTGGTTTTAGTGCCGGTCGGTCGAGGTTGCTATCGTTAAGCCTTATCGGAGGCCAGAGTTTGATACTATATTGATACTAGATTGATATAAACTAATACATTAATTATATGGAAATAAATATTAAGATATCGTAGCGGGCATCCCTAATAAATACTCTTTAAATCGCATCTGGTTAGTCCAGATCCATGTGGTTGTATATTTGCTACTGGCACCGAGGTTTATATTCAACAGTTGACGATAAATATTTGAATAATGCTTGAAGAATAGTTTTTTACGATTATTCGACATTGACATCGCCTTGATATGTGTAGCAGTCATTTATATTTAGAATTCAATGTAACTTAAGAAGAATCAAATCTATCTAGATTTTTCTTTTAATATGTGGGTAATGTTTGAATATTAGATAAGGTTATAATATAAGGTTTATATTTTTTTACCGTAAAAAATCCGCGTATAATTAATAGGTAGTTGTCAAATATTGACTTCAATTCTGCATATTAGTATTTGTCCTTTTTAGGTAATATAAAATCAAAAATAATAAAAATAATAATGAAATATTGTAGAAAAGACGGGAAAAAAGTGTAGTTGCTTATTTTATATTTTTCATACATATTTAGGATTCAGATTCAAAACAAATATTATAAGATACCTAAATCGGTTATGTTTAAAAAATTTCGTTTAAAAGAAAACAAAATAGCAGTCCATTTATTTAAAAGACAACAAATCAAACCGACTGTTTTCTGTTGACAAATTAATCATTTTACTTATCGTTATTCAAAACCCTTTATTGTAAACAGTTTGACATACGCGGACACTAAATACATAATAATATACATATATCAATAGCAAAAGGAATGTAAATGAATCTGAACTTAAAGAACGGAAAATAAAGTGATCATGTCTTACACATTTTCCAATTAAGTCTATACAAGGGTTTGTATGTCCTGTATAGCTAAAAAATAACTTAGCGGGTAGATTTTTGATGTCGTGTGACTTATCAAATTAAACGGTTGCAAATCAAGGTACTCGATAGTGAAATTGTTCTATTTTACATACCACCCTCTCTTGAATAGGAGGAGTAATAACTATAAATAATCCAGATGTGAACTCATTTCACAAGGCCATTAAGAGCAAACTAATTATAGTATAAACGTGTCTTATAAGTGCTTATGCTTACGTATCAATCGCACAAATCTCTGGGTATCGTTATTATTAAGGGCAGGAATATCTACGATGTTATAATAGTTGTTATTAACGTATTTGAGGTGTCTTTCAGATTCGAACATTAACGTAGAATTATAGTTTAGATAACTGTCCATACCAAAAACTCGTAATCAATTGTCTTTCCAATAACAAGCACTTTGTATAGTACGATAAAACGGAATATTAAACTTATAATACCTAAGTAATAAATCTTTTCGTCATTGCCTTTTATATAGTTAGTACTATTAAGTGTTATACAGCAAATAAGTGATGTAATTCGTAAAGTAATACAGACAATTGTTATATCATGACGTCGAAGTCGTACTTTGTAATAAAATTATCGATCGATGCTCTTTGAACTCACTGCGCGTTGGTTACTCGTCACAACGCGAGATACAGTGGTATTACCGTGATAGTAGTTATAAGAACGTACTAAACACTCAAAGGCTTTTGTGTGATAAATAAGTTATTATAATGGAAACTACAAACATCTTTATGTAGACTTGTTTGTTAAGTATAATAGATCAATAAGCTCGAAAATAAAATTTTAAAGAGTATAATATTAAGACATGCTAATCAACTTTAAATTAAGTTAAATATTAAAAATAATATTTAGGATGTACATTAAAAAAAGAAATAGCGCGTTTTCAATGAGTAGAACTTTAGACATTAAAAATACTTAGACCAACAGAGTACTTAGACGGCGCATGTAGAACTAAAATGTAAAGGCGACTAAAGTCACAGTAATGATATTCCGATCAATATTAGAAGTACAATATTTGTGGGAACTACTACAACAGCAAAGTTCGTTTTGTCGGTAGTTTTACAAACTTTCACTTTACTTTTTATGTTCCACATGCGCGGTCTATGTGTTTTTTTGGTCTCTGAATATTTCATAGAATAACATTTATGATATTTCATTATAATCATATTAATTGTTTGTATGATGATGTATGTGTGAGTGCTGTATGTAAATGTGATGTATGTAAGTGTCTTTTTATAATCTCCTCGGAAACTTAAGGTGTTTATCCTTATTTATTAAGTAC
The DNA here is from genome assembly GCA_001278395.1 of Lerema accius. Classification (NCBI taxonomy): domain Eukaryota; kingdom Metazoa; phylum Arthropoda; class Insecta; order Lepidoptera; family Hesperiidae; genus Lerema; species Lerema accius. Next base: position 154,792 of record LGAG01000695.1, on the reverse strand, counting down.
GAAATATTTAGTAAGAAATAACATTTATCGTAAAAAATATCATAAAAACAGGACTCATTACTTTTGAAACTTGGCACTAGTTTGGCACTAGTTTAGCGCGGTGGTAATATATTTCGATTTTGGTCAGTAAAATTGATGACATTGGCAGTAAAATTTGGGCAATAAAATAAATGAAAGCGATCAGTAATAAATATATTTTTCGGCAGTAAAATAATTAAATGGGCAGTTAATAGTGGGCAGTTAAAAAGTTGCAATTGGTCGGTAACTTGTGAGCACTTGAGTGCAGTAACTCGTAGGGTTAAAATAAAGATTTAATAGGGCAAACGAAATTTAAACCTAACCCTTACTTAACACACCTTCACATTTCAGTGTTCGTCGTCAAATAACGCGTTTTTTAATTAACTTTTTGGTATGCCATTTTATAAGTTTTACTGCCCACTTAATTGAAGTCTACACGATTATCATTATTGTTTAATTGGATTATGTCACAGATGTCGTCGGAAACCCGCTGACGCCGCTTTCCTCCTTCCGAACGAATAAAATCATACCAACCTAACCTAACCCAAACAAAGACCATTAAAAATTAGATTTTTGTCAAATTCTTTTCATTATTTAAAAATATTAATTTAACCGCCCACATTAACTGCTTATAATAACTGCTCGATATAACTGGCCAATTTGTTTTAAATTACTGCTCATGTATTACTGCCCAGTTACTTATTGAACTGCTCCTTTTATGATAAAATTACCGGCACTTTGTATTTTTAGTACTGCTCATGTTTTACTGCCACACTTTTTATTTTACTGCCCAGAAAATATTTTACTGCCCAACTCATTATTTCCACTGCTCAATGTAACTGCTGGGATTTTTAAGTTACTGACCACTTTAATTAGTGCCTTTTGAAACTACCTTTGAATTTTAGTATTACTTTGAACACGATATTTTATTTATCTACACGATGTAATCTTGAATCCCCTCGTTAAAGATACTATGGTATCATATATTATTTCTCATCCTTAGTATAAGTGGTATCGCATAGGTCTTTATATTAAGGCGTTTTCAGTATCTGCACTTGTGTACAAAGTGGATCAGTTATCACAGCCTTCAGAAATACACTCATATTTGTATCAATCAGGCTATATTAGGACAGATAAATAGACAGATCTTCTTAATATCTTGCACCCGATGTTGCTCAAGTTTTTTAAATCACATAAGATAAAATAATATGAAAATAATCATAAATATTCGTACAATATATTATGATGAAACATTATGTCTACGGATTACATACATTTTTCCAATAGTAATAGGTGATATTTTCATAACAATAGGCTTCAAGGAACCAAACAAATGATTTGTGATATACTTGTAGGTAATTATTAAAATGTAAATATTGCTTTATCTTTGAAATGTAGTACCCAACTTTTACTAATTTAATACATTTATTATAATTGCATATAGTTTTAGGGATAAAATATGTTAGACACGAAGAAATAAGTAGATACTAAATAATGCAAAAATATCTTCCTAACAATTTAATACATTTTTATATTGAATTATAGTTTTAGCGATAAAAATTGTTGAGTCGCACAGAAATTATGTAAATAAACTAAATTATTCTGAAACAAACAGGCTTGTAACTATTAAAATATAATAAAAAATTATAGAAAATAAATTGTGCATTAACAAATAGGCTTTATCTATGAAATATGGTAAAAAATATAAATGTAGTATAAAATAACATCGTATCTACCCGTTTAAGGGCTGCTAGTAAATCGTTCAAAAAAACGAATGGATTTTTACACACTCATGACCACACTAGAATTTTTCATAATGTAGGTACTATGGACAAAATAAATTAAATCTTAAGTCACATTGGGAGCGACTCAAACTCCAAATAACGCAATATTTAAATAACTGTCGGTGCAGTAGAAAAAGGTCAGAGCAGTGTTAAAAATTATGCAGGTAACATCTTTAATAGATAAATAATCATTATAGATGAGAGACATAATGCTATAATAACAACTCACAGAAGTCTCGAATTTCAAATCAAAATCAGAATCTGATAAATATGAATAAAAAGATAAAAACACTGAGATAATCAGGAGAAGGACTCAGTATTAAAAAAGTATAGGTATAGGAACAGTCGAAGTTATTTAAAGGTGGAATTGATATCAAATTCAAGGAAAATAAACACGTATGATACAATGTAAACCCCTGATGTTTCGAAAATCTTTTTTAATCTACTGACATCGATTTTGAGTAGAATTTCTAGTAAACTCTTGTGACAGCCTTATCTGTGATTAGAGAAGCGAATGCATTTTAAATAATTCAATAACGTAGAATACTTAGCATCATAATGTTACTATACTTTAATAGGTATTTTTGAAAGTGGAACCGTTTTCTCCCCGGGGAAGGTTCATTAGCGTGGATGGAGCCTACCGTCGATGGCGAGGTGGGGCCACCGACTTCTTTCTCCCAACTTACTTTTCTTCCATTGAAGAAAAGCTGATTTGCCGAGAAAGAACGGGGCTATCTCACAATATCATTCTCTTAAAGATATTGAGTGATATCCACTTCCATTTATGCACTTTCTTTACAATCACAATTTTCCTTAAAAGTTGTATTATTGATTTTTTTATCGTCGTCTTCTTCGTAATCTCACTAAGAATATTTAGTCGTTTTTAAGCCCAACATAAGTACCATTACTCTTAAGGGCCATATCCGGCACATTTGCTTAGAACGTAGTCACACAAATTTTATAACATACCTAATTATTATCTACTATGTTTAACGTAATTTAGAAATTTCTTTATACGTCACCATAACCTGCAACTTATATTAAAATTATAAATGTACTATTTAAAAACTAGTGTTTTAGTATTAAGGTATGCGATAGCTCTGTGCATCGTCAAAGAAATACAATGCTTTCATTCCAGTAGTTGTACATATTCTGATTATTATACTTACCGTGTATTCAAATACTAAACGTCATAATAAAATATATTATCTTTATCATGTAATTATCTTAGAGTATGTTTACTTATTTATGCACGTGCTCCTTATAAATCTTTCATCGTTACGTCGATGTTATGTTATTTTCAACGAATATTTTTTAAATATCAATTCAGTTTTGCTTTTTACGTGTTTTGGGTAAACTTTAAATCGAGTAGGTGTAGATTTCGTAACCCGTTAGTACCAAATCCCGTTTTAATTCTACTCACTTTCATAAAGTTTTCACTCTCATTCGTTTTTTAGACAGCTGAATTAATTATTATTATTATAAGTAATCGTAAAAATAATTATTTAAATTAATGCTTCGCAAATATAATCACGAGTTGTCTTTCTGTCTCTTCTGCGTTAAATATTTACTCTTGTGAAAAATCGATGTCTGTAATCCTAGTACATTTGTAATGGGTTAAACTTATCTGCCTATTAATATATTTAATCAACTATACGCGTTATTCTTTCATAAATAAAGTAATTTAAATTGTCTACTAAACATGGTAAAATAATCAACATTGCTATTAATGATAACTTTTTGCATAGCGTTTAAACATTTTTAATCAAAAATAAAAAACTAGACTAATGTTGTTTTTCAATCGTTTTCATGATCAATATTCCAAAAAACCAATTGAAAAATATACAATTTAAAATCGTAAACTTGGTTAATAGATCAAGAAATAATCTATTAATATCTCATTATAATTAATAAAAAAAACTAAAAGGAACTAGTACAACCCCGTATGCGTTATGATAATATAAAAAATATTCTAGTTTTTATTTCATGTATTATGCATGCATGCATGCAAAATACACATTAATTCTTAAATTGTATTCGTAGGAACAAAATTTCTGCATAGCATTCTTTACTACTCAATAATAATGTATTCTTGTTGAATATTTAACATAATCGTCTATATGTGACTATATTAATCTAAATCTTCCACTATCTTCTAGCGTATGAATATTTAAAAAGAATTAAATATATTATTCTCACATAGGTGCAATAATATTATAAGCATTTCAATAGCGAGTAGATTCTAGAAGTTACAGAAATTGTGTAGGTTTGTTTTAATTCCGTGTGTAGTGTGGTACGAATCTTTTGTCATAGTACGACATATTATTTAAAAGGTGTCTTACAATCTGTAGCGTATAATAAACACTTTAGCACTAATACATACTATTCACTATCCTTTCATAATCGTTTTTCAGTAATATGTGTATTCATTAATATTTACTTCCATGTATAAACAATATCTTAATATTTTTACGTTTAGAAAATCTGATAATTCGTGTATAAAATAATTTAGTACTTTATAAAGGCGAAGGCCGCCCTGGCGAATCATTTAATATTTTAAGTTTACATTTAACGTTTTTAAATATACTCGTACCTACTTAAATATGCCTGTGTTACATTGTTAATAGTAGTAGTTGTCGTACTTACTTAATTATGCGTCTGAGAATATTTTTTTTCGTTTGTGATGCCATTGTTCGGCTACAAAGTATCTAACTACTAAATAGAAAAAATAGTTTTCAAATAGTTCATGTCGAAATCATATTATAATTATATTTTAAAATTGTACGTGATTATTACAAATTGGCCATAATGTAGTGCGTTTGAATGTAAGATGGCGTGTATTAACTTACATAAAACGTAAACTAAAGAATTAGTATTAAAAAAATAATGTTCTACAAAATGTGGAAGACCATTTTGTTAATAGATACTTTCAAAATGGGGATACTAAAACAATGTTAATTTAAACAAAACAAAATAAAGCGCCACTCACCATCAGGTCAACTAATAAATAGAATTTATAACGTTAAGGATTATATTGGCAAGGCTTCACTTGTAGTTCTAATAAAAAATGTCTGCAGACGATAGCAATCCTTCACCAAGTGAACCTTTGAAATTATATTCGTTAATCGGACAAGTTGGCACTAAAAATGGTTACAGTGATGAATATATTTCTAGCTACTTATTTATGGATCTACTAGACGATGCCCGCGGCTCCGCCCGCGGAAAAGTCGGTAAACAAAATATTGATTTTATCCCAAGGGAACCTATAATCGGGACATAATCCATCCTATGTCCTATTCCTGGATGCAAACTATCTGTGTGCCAAGTTTCAGCTTAATCCGTTTAACGGTTAGAGCGTAAAGGAGGGACTAACATCCAAACGTCCAAACATCTTTACAAACTTTCACATTTATAATATTAGTAGGGTTCTAATAAAAAATGTCTGCAGACGATAACAATCCTTCACCAAGTGAACCTTTGAAATTATATTCATTAATCGGACAAGTTGGCACAAAAAATGGTTTCAGTGATGATTATATTTGTAGCTACTTATTTATGGATCTACTAGACGATGCCCGCAGCTCTGCCCGCGGAAATGTCGGTAAACAAAATATTGATTTTATCCCAAGGGAACCTATAATCGGGACATAATCCATCCTATGTCCTATTCCTGGATGCAAACTATCTGTGTGCCAAGTTTCAGCTTAATCCGTATAACGGTTAGAGCGTGAAGGAGGGACAATCGTCCAAACATCCAAACATCTTTACAAACTTTCACATTTATAATATTAGTAGGATTAGTAGGATATTATTAATAACTTCGATTACGTGGTGCAATACCCTTAATATTGTTGATTGTTAAATCCACATACAATTTTCATTTTAAGACTTTTTACATTTCAATATAGATAAATGGTTCTATTTTTTTATTTCATCTTGTGGTCCGTTTGCTTTCTTCGTCAATCCATTAGGCTATAAAAATAAAAAGAACTAAGTGCCGAATGGGCTGAACATGGTAATCTCTTATGAAAGATCAGACGCAATTCAGATAGCTCATTAGTTTAGATTGTTTAGGTGTTGGTGTGTTGGAAGATAGAGCCATATACGTACGACTTTAAATTAGTTTTAAGACCGTTTCCAATTCGCATTATATCATACTAAATACTAAGAAATTTTAAGTTATTTATCAAAAATATACATTTATAGGTGTGCTTATTAAAAGTACTTTCTATCTGTGTATTGAACTGTTCTTTTAAATTTCTTGGAAATAAAATGCTACGAAACTTTTTCAACTTTAGGATGATTAGGTGTATTATAATATTTAAGTGATTAATAAAGTATGAAGTCATCGTTGCCTTAGATCTATGGAACGCAAACTAGCATTAACGAATCAATGTCTCGTAATGTGAAGTTGTTAATAAGAACACTATTTATAATGCTTTCGTCCATTCGTAATCTTTCGTCGAATTCGTATAATTTTAACTTTTCATTATTTTGTGTGATGATCAGTAATGTGCTTACATTATGACACATTCGTATTTCTTAAGTTCTCAAAGCGAAGTTTGTTTTGTATTAACTTATTTAATTAACGGAACACCTTTTATGATATACATATTTGATTAGGAACTTCCTATTGGTTTGTCTTAACTGATATTGAGATCACGGAAACTGTTAGTTATTCATTTTCGAGATACTTTTGCCGGGGAGGGCTCGATTAAGTATGGTCGGAGTTCACCGTATGCGGCGGAGCGGGGCCGCTACCTTTCATTCTGTGTTTTTCATCTTCTTGCTGTAGGAGAATATGACAGGGTGAAAGCGTTTTTTCTTAATTAGTTTTTGTTCCGAATATCCTTTTTAATTTGGTTTTATTCAGCACATAAATAATTAAATTTGTAACGAGATGGTTCGAACCTAGCTTGCCCGGAATTCTGAAATCGATGCTAGTGTCCGAAATATGAATGTAGTATTTGAATTATCAGTCTTCCTTTTTTAAATATATAAATTAAATGATTTAACTTCACTTTATTTTAAGCCTCGATTTATCATTAAGTTAACTTAACAAAACGAAAAACTGTTAAACCGTGTATTAAGGTGTAATTATGCTTTCAAATTTTCTTCTAATTCCTTTATTCGATGTAGTCAGATGGTACGTTTTTTATGGGTTATCGACATCTTTCCGCACCATTGTCAATACTTTTGGTAAAAAATAATTGATTTTTAATTTCGTTTTTTTCGATTTGAATGCACTAATATATCTTTTACTCATTATCAAGTTAGTATAATACCCAATATTTTGCGATTAACATCTTGATATAGTACAGTTTTAAGATTAGAAGTAAATTATAGGTATTGTTAGTTTGTACAATCAAGAGAGGCACCACATGTAAATTATAGATTTAATATATTTTGTTTTAAAATAAAACTTAAAAATTGATAATGCTTTAGTATTTTGCCGTTGGCAAGACGTTTTATTTTATTCATGTCATTATTTCTTTGAAATTAAAATCGATTTTCAATTTTGTTCTCGGATTTCAATGCACTTAACATCTAAATATAGTATAGTTTTAAAATTAGGCGCAGTTTATAGGTTATTATTAGTATGTAAAACTAAGAGAGGTATACTACATGTAAGTTTTAGAATTAATAATTGTTCTAGTTCTTCCTTCACTAATATTTTTACGGGTTATAGATATTTTTTCGCCTAACTGTCGATGATTTTCGTTCAAGAAATTTTATTTACTATTGTTTTTGGAATTTAATGCACTAAAACCATTTGTAACATATTCTTAAGTTCTTATTATTTCGGATATTTTTTGCGATTAACGTTTGAATATGGAATAGTTTTCTAATTAGGAGCAGTTTTTAGGTTATTGTTAGTCTGTAAAACCAAGAGAGGTACTACACGTAAGTTATAGGGTTAGTACTATTTAATTTTATCTAGCTTTTTCCATTGTTGCAACGCTTTCTATGGGTTATAGATTTTTGCATTTACATCGATAATACTTTACGTTTTAGGTAACTGGCTTTCTGAAAGTTTATTCGGTTTTTTTTGTATTGGTGGCTAAAAGTGCAAGTGTCTGTGTCTAGGCACGTTTAGGTACTTCTCTTTCCATTAACTATAGCACAATAAAGTGGTTTCTAAACTAATTTGTGTGGTTATAGTTATTTACATTCACATCGATAATACTTTTCGTTTGTTTTTTTGCATTGGTGGCTATAACTACAAGGGTCTGTAATAATCACGTTTAGTTTTATCTCTTTCCATTAACTATAGCACAATAAAATTGTTTCTAATTTGTGTGGTTATAGTTATGTTCATTCACATTGATAATAATTTTCGTTTTTTGCATTGGTGGCTATAAGTACAAGTGTCTTTGTCTAGGCAAGTTTCGGTATATCTCTTTCCATTAATGCGCTATGTTTATTAGATTATTGTTAGTTTGTAAAATCTAGAGAGGTACATAATAAGTTTAGAGTTAATGCTAATTTTATCGAGTAATTTCCATTATTGATGTGCTAATAAGGTTTTGTGCATTTTTCCGCATTATTGTTAATACTTTTCGTTAAAAAAATTGATTTTCTATTACATTCTCGGATTTTAATGCACTTAAAACATCTGCCAAAGATTCTTCTCATTTTATGATTCCTGATATTTTTGCGGCTTATATGAATATTTGTGAGGGATAGTTTTAGAAATAGGGCAGTTTATAGGTAATTGTTAGTTTGTAAAACCAAGAGAGGTACTAAATGTAAGTTTTAAAGTTAATACAATTTAATTTTTCCATTATTGCAACGCTTTTTATGGATTTTTGGTATTTCTCCGTCACATCGACAATACTTTTCCTTGTTCTTGGATTTAAATGCACTGAGATCATCTGCAATATTTTCAGAAGTTTTTTTCATGATTTCGGTATTTTTTTGCGATTTATAGGTTATTGTTAGTACGTAAAAGCAAGAGGTATAATCACATGTAAGTTATAGGATTAATGCTTATTGTATCTAATATTTTTCCGTTATAGATATGCTTTTTAGGGTTTAATCATATTTTTTCGCCACATTGAAATACTTTTACTTTCTCGGATTTTAATGCACTTAAAACATCTGCCAAAGATTCTTCTCATTTTATGATTCCTGATATTTTTTGCGGCTTATATGAATGTTTGTGTAGGATAGCTTTAGAAATAGGGCAGTTTATAGGTAATAGTTCGTAAAATTAGGAGAGGTTACTACATGTCATTTATTTTCTTAAATTGTCTTTAATCTTATTATCATTTTAGGTACTGCGCGAATAACAGTTAAGTAACACTTAATACACGGTCCTAACAGATATACAAATAATTATTTGAGATAAATTCAATATTTACCTTCCAAACAAATTTTTTGTATCAAAAATATTGATTAAAATGTTTTTTTTTTTGAGGCATAAAATAGTATGCCTCCGAGTGGCTTATTTAAATAAGAGCACTATAGCAATTTACTTTTTTAAAAAATGTCACTATTTTCATTCATCCCTTTTATTTCTTTGGTAAGCTATTCGTTCACAATATTACGAATCTACATTCTTATTACGGCCAAATATTCTGGTTATTTCATCATTTAAATATTAATACCTATCTAAAATAAAATAACCTGCTTTGTTGATGAGAATTTTATGGGCAAAGGAATTAATTTAATAACATGATTTTACGGGTTCAATTAATTGATTACTTATTATTTAAACTGCTTTTTATTATTATGGGACAAGCTACCCAAGCAGACGAATAATTTGTACCCTATTTAATATAGAACTTTTAATCACTTCTATAAAGCACGATGTATAAGTGCTATTTACATATAACCTTTAATATTAATGTAGTAATAATTGAATCATGTAAAATTTGAGTACCGACTGTAAGTTCACTATAGTAGTAGTTTAATGAAAAAGATTATTCAAAGTAGAGATTTGGTATAATTAATTAGACCTTCCCATTATATAGGGAATATCCTAGATTACTATATAACATTTGTATTTGTTTCGGTAAATGCGTTGAGTGAAAAATTTCTTAAAAAATGGACATTTTTAATAATTACCGGAATTCGTGGCAATGATAAAAAATTATAGGTAGCTATACTGACGAGTAATAGAGGCAGATTTGTTGTGACCGATGGAACTTGTAATGAAATCTCATTTAACGAAAACTTTCTTGAAATTAAAGTAATTGAACTAAAAGTAATTTTTCAACAAGTTAAAAATAACTTAACGGAAAATAAAATTCAAGACGCCTAAAGATTGTAACAATACTTTAAGTAAAAAGGAGAATCACCGAAAACTGTGATTTTAGTGAGAGATATTATCTTAACCACGGCATGTATTTGTAGGAAAAATTGGATAGGTACACAAAGTATCACCCGTGACTGACGGTTATATTAAAGGTTTCAATCATAGATGCGTTGCAGGCCAAAACAAGTGAGAGGAAAAAAAGTACTGGCTCTCAGCCGAAACGCGATGTTAACTAGAAATTTGTAGTTGACTCAAAAAGGAAGTAACCAGAGAACCTGATAAGTAAAATTGAAGGAAAAATAATAATACCAATAATTTTAATGATTCAGTAAAGTGATATCAGAATCTAAGCCCGAAACACCAGGGGTCTTCAAACATCAGGGCTTCAGTCGCTTCTTGCGACACCCTGATAGTCCGATATAGCTTTAGGCCTATCCTAGACTGCCCTAATATAATAAATATTATAACTTCAATAACAGTACACTTTATAAATTGTTTAATCCATATTTGATTTAATTAATAAGTAACATATTTGGCTAGTAATTGTTAATACTAACCACATTGATAACATCTACCGTGACAAATACAAAAAACGTACTTTAAGGTTTTTTTCAAGTAAAGTACCAAATATTAAAAGCAAGTTCGAAAATTTCGTCTATCTCGTAGGTGTATAATTTCTTAAAAATATGTAAACAATAAGTTGAAATATAATGTAGCAACGGAGGGCGAATGTAACGATTTAAATCTCTGATAATAATAATAATTTAGCGGTAAAAAATAAATTGGCACTGCACGATTTCAACGCCACTACTATAACTTTCTTGCCTAAAACATGTTATCGATGTGTATTTGTAAGTAAATTGATTAATCATTGATAGAAATAAGTACTATATAAAAAAATAAACTTTAAGCCATATTAAGAATAAATAAAATACAAGCTAGGAGAATATCGCTTCAAATGTTTATTCGTAAGTCCATTAAAACAATGGCGATAACAACTTTGAATTAAATATTTTTTATTAGAACTGTTGACATAGCACTTCGTAGCATTTTTCTGTAATTTTTTGATAAGTTTTCATACGGGTTGCAAAATCTTTATTAGTTTCGATTACATTTTAAGAACATTAAAAACCGCTATTTAAGAGTATATCTTCTTCCACAATATAACCAGTGAAAAAATTAAATATATGACGCTATATTCATAATGGTTTGGGCATCATTTACATAGTATAATTTTATTATAATGCTTAGTTAATGTCGGGGAGGGCTTAATCTTCGCTTGGTTGTGGCTCACCGTATACGGCGGGGCGGGGCCGATACCTTTCACTCAGTCTAATTTCTTCTGGTAGATAATTTAGAAGAAGAAATCAGCAGGGTGAGAGCGACATTTAATTACTTTTTATTTATGAGTTCTTATATAATTTCAAAAATAGTTTATAACTTCAGGCATTTTTTGTACATAGAAATGGATTTCTGATTCTTACTTGCTTCTGTACCCCATTCCTCAAGATACTTTATTTGAGTTCTCTTTTAACTTCGTTATTATCGTTATTCGTTTTATTGGTAATATGATTTCGTCTTTGTCCTATACAACTACTCGTATTTATAGTAACATCAAGGGCCAGTGAATCGATGACTTGTATTTGTCATAATATCAGTGAGAGGTTTCCAGCAGATTTCTCAATACAGTTTCCGATTCGATCCGAATAAGGCTATTTGACAACTACGACAAAGTTGTACAAATTACTTTCTTTACCTTATACTTGTTTAACGAATTATTTTTATGTTGATAATTTAAATTGCTATACCGATTTGGTTCATTCTAATTAGTCCATTTCTTAATGTGTTCTTTTATAATTAATTTCTTGTCAACCGCCTGAAGTTATCTTTGATGATTTATTATGTTTATTTCCTTTATATTTATTTGTTTCAGTTATCCTTAACACTTATTTTTTTAATTTGGGTTACTTAATTTATACATTTTTAAAATGCGAAGTTTTATGATTTCACAATTACAGCATGTACGATAAATTTCAGAGCGTCATTATATGTATTTTATGAGATAAGTAAGTAGTCATGTAAGTTGTTAGTGTAATGATATTAAGTTAGGTATTAAGTATCTGTAAATATGTATTATAATAAAAATTAAGGCGTATTTACTAAGGCTTTTAGTGTACATAGATAATCAACTACCTACAGGTTATAGATCTTGGTTTGCGAACGAATCAAAAAATATATCAAACATTATTTGATATTAATTGCGCGGATTTTCTATATCTTGTACGTAACCTAATGTTAGGATGAATAGAATGTAAGTATTACGAGGACAGTCTATATCTACGATTCACCTTAAGTAAGCGGTACATAGCAAGTGTACGTGTATAAATGTACCGAGATTAGTGTAACTTGCTAAAATTCTTCTTCACAGTAAATTTAATTTATTTTCAGTTCGTAAAAATACATTTTCTGGCTATTGACTGAGTTACTGATTTAGAATAAAAATATACGTACTCTAGTACAGACACACGCGTTCGAAAATGATATGAAAAAATATTAATTGTCTTTAAGTAGTGATGGTTAGATGTTTGATAAACATAATAATAAAAAAAGGTCTTGCCATACACATAGGTTATTTTTTGAATGTAACATTCGCTTTGTTACAGCGTAAATACGTAACTTTCAATTAAAAACAAAATTTTAAACATTCACTTTAGAAATGTGCTATAAAATTTTAGAGCGTAGCAATTTCAAATGTTCTAAACGGATCAACTATTAAATTATTGTTTTTCATATATGCGTAAAACGGGTGTGATCTTCAAATAAACGCTAAACTTTCAAAGCCTTAGATTAGCACGTAATGCCAAGACGACAAGAGAACAGAAAATAAATAAAAATTCGTCGTTCAAACTGCCTCATATTAAATCAAACAAAGGACCTTTTACCCCGTTTCGATCGTCATTAATTAACTCGCAGCCATTAACTATTTACTCGTAGTAGTTGTGGGTTTTGCTTATGTCTAACAGTCAGTCGCATACGAATAACTAATACATACCGATTGCTAACCTCATTTTTTATCTCTAAAAATATCCAGAGGGAATTCATATTCTTTTGCACGTGAAAAAGACATAATGATATATATAAAACACAAGTCTCTCATAACAAATACTGCTTTATTCACTTTATCAGGGTTGGGGTTACAAGTATTAGCATGTACAGCAGTTTCGAACTCTAATACGAAAAATTAGCGCGTGCCGCGGCGCTGGATGTGCGACTAGCGAGAGCGAGCGCCCGGCGGCGGGCGGCGGGTGGCGGCGGTCGCCAGCTTCGACGCGAGTTTGCCGAGAGGTCCGCTGGCCAGCCTAACGGCGCGTTTACACCGCTTGCCCGATACGCGCGCGTGTTTACACGACTTGCTCGACTTGCACTTGCGACTCGTTATATATATTATTTCACTCGAAGCTTTCGAACTCTAAACTCGAAACCAACGGTTTTCTGGCTGCTAATAAATTGTTCTGAAATTGATCTCTTAGACTAAAAGCAAATTAGTTCATAGTATCTGACACTTTCACTTTATACTCTAAATGACCGTCAGATTTAAGAATTACTTATAAAACTAACCGACGTCTTTTAAATTTTTTAACTTTTTATTTACATACATAAGCGTATTTAATTCTACTACGTAAATAGTACTGTGATTGTACTAATAAATTAGTGAAATTATGTTCGGAAATACTAGCTGTTTCTTAAGATACTCGTAGGATTTGAGGACATCAATATTTGTTGAGATAAGCGTTCCTCGTTTAAGTAAAAAGGTAAATTGAAAATGTTAGCTGTCGTTACATGTATGATATACGTATAACTTAAAAAAAACTCATTTAGGCAAGTCCTCCGAGAAAAAAAACTACTATATTTCTTGCTACATGGTTAAAAAAAATTATAAAAAGTAAAGTTTCAGCGTAGTTAAAATGTTTGTCTTTATGTCATGGACTTAGCATTGGTCCTGAATTGAATAACAGTAATTTGAGACTTCGGAAATTGTAAATCGTACGGGGGTCAAATGGGAATAATACATAGGTGGTATTCTCTGTTAGGATAGCGTCTCAAAAATATTAATATGAATTATTATTCTTTTCTTAATCCACATATTGGTCAAATGTGATTATTAACATCTACATACATATACAAGCCTAATCTAAACAACGTTTTTGCATTATTGGTAATCTGTAGGAAGTAAAATAATGAATGAATGTTTGTGAAAACATTAATCAAAACCCAAATAAAAATGAGAAAAATGTTAATATTGATGTGTCTACTTTTATTAATGAATTTATAAAATGAAAATTATAGTTTTGTAATTATACTATTGTTGATTAAGCCACGGGGCGAAAACTCGTAGAACCTAGTATTCGTAGTCTGATAAATTGTATATTATAAAAATATCGGCCAACGTCGCAAAGAACGTAGAATTATCGTCTTTAGTGTAAGAGCATTAAAGTGCATTGCGCGATTAAAATGTATTTCTCATAATATTGATACTATTGATGCTGAAAATGATAACTGTCAAAATTTTTTCTAATGTCGTTGTAGTTTATAATATAAACTATTTCAAATATATACATATTATGTATATGTTTGAAAGTAACGATACATACGAATTGCTAATAACTTTGTTTTGCAATTGGTCTATAGTTGCATCTTGTATTAAATATTATAACTTCCAAAAGTATAAACGATACATACCATATAAAAAATATATAAGTGATATAAATACTGTATTAAAATATTTGTATCTTTCGATTTCCTTATAGGACAGTAGAGTACCGATGGCAAAAAAAGCTAATTGTTGAATATCGTATCATAAAGAATCATATTAAAACTGCTCTGCTTAAAAGCAATTTTCATACAAGCTTTGCTATTGTGTTAATAAGTAAATTTTTCGGTAGCTTGTCAATACAACTCTTACTAGGTACAAAACAGCTCATGTTTCAAACACTATTTTGCGGTTCAAATGTCTATAATTAACGATGTTGAAAGTATAACCGAGTAATTTTTATACGAGATCAAACGTTATTTGTAAAATGTTTGAATATTAAACATAACAATCTGTTAATTGCTAAAAAATGAATGGAAAGAAACAAAATCTATGAATAAATATAATATAACTGAAGTCAAAGTGCCTACAGAAGCTACACACAGGATATAAAATAATGAGAGGTTAAAAGCTGATAATGATCAGTAGTATCTTGGCGCTATACATTTTACTCATACGTCATAATCATTCCGGTATTCTACTGTGCATATAAATCTGTCTTTCAACCTGGACATAAATTATGGAATATCACCTCTTTTGAAAAAATATATAAAAATCACATGCACTTGAGAAATACTTGTCTGTTTTTGATATTTTTGCATTATGCTCAATATAAGTGTGTACGGTGTCTATATCTTCTGGTATTACTTTAATAAAAAATTGCTTATCACTACATGTAGAAGTAAGTAGAATATAAACAAGTACTACATTAACGTTTAAGGAGTTGTTTATATCGTAATGATATGGTGACAAAAAGAAAAAAACGAATATTAGTTAAGCAAAATAATGTAGTGGATCCCCAAGGAGTTGTTTATATCGTAATGATATGGTGACAAAAAGAAAAAAACGAATATAAGTTAAGTAAAATAATGTAGTGGATCCCCAAGGAGTTGTTTATATCGTAATGATATGGTGACAAAAAGAAAAAAACGAATATTAGTTAAGTAAAATAATGTAGTGGATCCCCAAGGAGTTGTTTATATCGTAATGATATGGTGACAAAAAGAAGAAAACGAATATTAGTTAAGTAAAATAATGTTATGGATCCCCGCAAGTGTCGTAGTTTTGTCAGTTTAGGTTTTACGAGATCACGTGTTGAAATGAACAAAAAATAAAATTCGAAAATTTAACTTTCGGAAATAATATTCAATAATAATGATTCACTACATTCATTATATGAATTAGATCTGCGGTGTTTACCATAACATACAATAACATCTTTAATCATGACTTCTTGTACTTATTTTAATATTAAACGTAAAAAGAGACGTGGAAATATGTTTGTAGTTAAGGGTATTAGGACCTTCGTTAGGTATTTTAAGAATATTTTTTGTATATTTCATGATCAAAAAGTATTTTTTGATAAACCTACATACATTATCTATCTACATAATTTAGATTTTTTATACTAAATTATTCATACTCGTGTAATACTCATGTCAAAATTAAGAAACATGTAGGTCAACTTAATGTTACGTTTCGATTCAAAGATGAAAAACGAAAAAAGGGACGTGTATTAGGTATTATTAGAGATACTCATTAGTCACTATTCAAGCTTCGTTTTTAAATAGTTCTTTTCATACTTCAATCACTTATTGCATAACCAAATAGAGTTAGAAAGTAGTATTAATACTTGTAAGATGATGGAGTTTTTTGAAAGACGCGAACATAATTAAGAATATTAGTCGTACTCGACTTTGTATAATAAGTAATCGTTCTGTAGTAGATACTAAAGCTTTTTAGCATTTTTTAATTATTAAATGTGTCTATAACCTTTGATAAATTGAAATCTACAATTTCAATATACTAATTTCTATTACATTGTAAGACTTTGAGAATAAAATTCATTTACATAACCTATTTTACCCCTAATAAATAAGAGTAAATCTGCAAGTAAATGTTAGATGTCTAATGCAATTAAGCATGATTTGACGTTACAGAATGATCTAAAGCTGCTTATGTCAGTATAGAATCAGATTTATCTTTTAGGTACTACAAGTAAATTGTACTCTGAGTACAACAAAATGAAGTTATAACCTTTAAATGAAATGATATTCATTTGCATGTAAATATGCATTTTTAGCTATCATGACTATGTTGGTATATTATGGATACCTTGATAATTATGGTGGTATTGGTATAATATATTATGGTGAAATTGGATAGATATTTTGTTACCTAAGTCAAAAAAAAATGTTTTTCACCATTAATATTCTGATGGCAATGATGGATTATAAATTTGTATTACTAGACGTACTCGTATCTGAGAATATATCAAAACTTGATTGTTCCAAAATATATACTGTTCATACTTTTTCGGAAACACGTGCCCGTTCAATTCTTTAAATTGTACTTGATAAGCGTAGTTTGGTGTTTCAAGTTGGCATCAAAGTGATATGCCATTATATCTGTTACATTTTTATTGAAAATCTGTTCGATTTGAAAAGATTACTGATCTGTACTTTAAATGCATCGGGGAGGGCTTGTACATTTAAAAAGAGATAAAACACCAAATATCTCAGAGGTGGATTAACAATATAAACTGATACATCAATTCGTTTTATCTTAATTTCTACTTCTAAAGAGCTATAAATGACCTTTTTTCATTATCGCTAACTTGACATCCTTCACGTTGATGTGCCTCTTATGGATGAAGCCCACCGTTGGTGGCGGGGTGGGGCCACCGACCTTATACTCTTCTTTGTTACCAGCTCAAATATGCTGGTTAATAAAGTTGAGAATAAGCGATTTATTTCTCTGCACGTACCTTTGCAATAAAACCTAACACACAACATGGAATAACTTATTCTTCCTTTCTAATTTCTATTTGACTATAAAAATTAAATAATTTAAAGTAATAATCATCCATACAAATCTATTTATTAGAATTTCTTCTTTAATTGCAGAGAAACAATAACTAAACAGATATTCACAAAAAATCAATAACAAAATGAATAAGTGACCACACAAACATTATAACTAAATAAAACGAGCCACAATATAATGGTGTTGCTGAATTCGTTGGAGATCTTATTTTGGATTTGCTTATGAAATAACGAATACCTATATGTTACATACCTAACTCTAATACTGACTTTGATCACTAAACAGAACCACGTTCAGAAGCATTCTGTCTTCTAATTCAGTACGGAAATTTAATACCACCTGTAATGATGAAATCCCGAATTTTGACAAAAGGAAATAGATAAACCCTAAAAAGATGACAAACATCCGAATGTGCCCGCGCAAAAACATTAAACAGCTGTTCAAACTTGGCAAATTAAGCAGATGTCTATTTTAAACTCCAAGTCATAGTCATTATTATCTAAAAAGGAGAGATCCATATTAAAAACTTGCACACTTGTGAGTACTGTCAAATGTGCTTTAAAATGTGCGAAGTCTATTTATCCGTACTGGTCCAACGTGGTGGGCTAAATAACATTCAAATTCTTTTACCTAAAAACTCTATCAGCACATAGAAGTTTCAACTTTAAAATCTTAATGACATTTCATCTATATTATTGCCGTAAGGTTACTTGTTTCGCTGTTGTAAGTGAAAGATTAAAAGAAGGAAGTGATTGAATTCATGCGTGTTTATGCAAGCATGTATTCAGCAGCAGTGATAGCCTAGTGATTTAAAAATTGTACTTGATACACAGGTCTCTTTTAAAATCAAAGGCACGCACCACTAACTTTTCTAAGTTAAGTGCGTATTGTATATCAATGATCACTTGCTGTAAGGATGAAGGATACATCCTAATAAACCTGCGCACTCACTCATTTAGAACCATGAGGAGTGCGTGAAGCCTGCTAGCCCACACTTCGTAAGCGTTCTAAACAATGCCTTTAAGACCTCTGATGCACGATGGAGATTCAAGTTCAGCGATGGTACAACTTGACGATATCCAAAATGCTGAAGAAAGAAAAAAGTGTGGACTAAAAGATATACAACTATGTGGATGCGCCCGCGCACTAGCGTAGGTCATTCAGCAGCAGTGATAGCCTAGTGATTTAAAAATTGTGTTAATGGAATGTACCATCCAGATGCAATTTAAAATCCAAGGCACGCACCGCTAACTACTATAGTTATGTGCGTATTAGAAATAATTATCACTTGCTCTATTGATGAAGGACACATCTTGAAAACCTGCACACTTGTGAGTATTGTAAAATATGCTTTACAGTGTGTGAAGTCTACCAAACCGCATTGGGCCAGCGTGGTGGACTATGGCCCTGAGAACATTTATTATTAGTCGTAAAAATAGTAAAGAAGGAAATTGTTGAATTCACGCTTGTTTATGCAGGTTTAGATTTAAAAGCAGTGATAGCTGAGTAATTTACAAAATGGACTTGGTAAACAGGTTTAATTTAAAATGAAAGGCATGCACCACTAACTTTTCTAAGTTATGTGCGTATTGTATATCAATAATCACTTGCTCTAAGGATGAAGGATACATCCTAATAAACCTGCGCGCCGATTCGTTTAGAACTATGAAGGGTGCGTGAAGTCTGCTAACCCGCACTTGGGCATTGTGATAAACAATGACTTTAGGACTTCTGAGGCAAGAAGGCGATTCAAGGTGAGCAATGGCACAACTTGATGATGTCCAGAAAGCTAACGAAGGAAACAGAGTGCGGGCTAAAAGAAAGACAACCATCTGAATGCACTTGCACCTTAGTGTAGGACATTCAGGAGCAGTGATGGCCCAGTGATTGAAATATAAGAGCAGTAACAGATCCAAGGCAAGCACCGCTAACTACTATAGTTAAGTGCGTATTAGAATTTAATCATCACTTGCTCTATAGATGAAGGACACATCTTATAAACCTGCACACTTGTGAGTATTGTAAAATATGCTTTACAGTGTGTGAAGCCCACTATTACGATTTGGGCAAACGTGGTGAACCATGGATGGCAATAAGATCATTTGTGTTTTGTTCTATGTAAAACTGAGAGATAAAAATAAAGGTATTATTCCGTTCATGTCTGAAAATGCAATACTTCAACTTCCCGGTTTTCGGAATGCTGATATAGGGAAAAGAGTACCGTCTAGAAGAAAAATGTTAATAATCTGAATGCACAATCTTAGTGATAGCTAATTAAATCCAAAAGCCGTAACGGAACAACTTGTCGATTGCTAGAAAGCTGATGAAGGTAAAAGTGTAAGAAAATAATACACGTCAAGTCATTAATCGGATGCGCTCGCGTATACGATCACATGCATTCTACAGCATTGATACCTGAATGATTCAGAAATTTAGCCAATGAGTCGATACTTTAAATCCTTGGCACACGGAACTGATCTTTCAAGTTTTTTTTTAAATATCACTGGCTCTTAAGATGAATATACCATCACAGATCATCTACCAGACTTCAACCTGTCAATAGCCCACTGCTCGGCATGCACGTCAGCACAGTCTAGGTAGGTAAACAGACGATAATCTCTATTACAAGACGCCCTTAGTGAAATACCATGTTAGTTGACAGTTCACATTTTGAGATTTTTACCACGAGAAACTCAGACATGCTTAATAGAAATGGTGTTTTTAAACTTCTTTTTTGCATTATTTCAATGTTTAGCTTCCATATTTTTTCTTTATGTAAACGCGACTTCGACACAAAATGCCTTACATTCTTCATCCTAAAATTTTAAATACATTTTACTTGTTTCTGTAATTTATTACACATTTCAATGTATTTCCCCATTTCTTTCGGATTTGTATCGGTAATAGCTCAATAACGATTCATTCTTAATCCTTTCGTTTGCATCAATTCTCGATGAAGGCCGAGATAAGCGTCAGAGGGCACGGTCAAAGAGGCCGAGGCTGTAGGGTAACCGTTAGTGGCAAAGATCTTAAGTATTTCCACGTTTTGGAGGTCACAGAAAACTGACAGCCCCAGTTGTTGTCTTCAGGTAGTTGTAGTTAAGCTATTTCAGAGGCTTTTGGGTAGCAATATAACTTCTAGCAATTGGGTTAGCCACTAATCTTTTCACCAATCTCTACTGAATTAGTATGGTGTGTTTGAGTTTCTAGGCATATTAGTTATGAGCACAGTGTCGTGCCTTGTAATGGGCAATCTATTGGTTGAAGTATTTGGAAGGCCAGTAAGATATTTAAAAATTTTCTTAATGAAACAACTGATACGAGGATGGTTTATAAAGTTTGAATATGGAAATGTAACATCTTAGTAATCGGACGTAAATCGTGTATAGTTGAATTAAAGTATAACAACAATGTGATTAATCCTCAGTCGTTCACGTCTTTTTAGATATGATCGACTAGATTTCTTCTTCGGTGTTTAAATTAACCGCCAGTGTCGGGATTTGTTGACTGATCTCATTCGTTGCGTTATCGGCTTACAATGCTCGAACATAAAAATATAACATCTAAGTAATCGGAACTAAGTCGATTTACTGCGATAACGATGACGTAATGTGAGTAATGCTCATTCGATAAAGTTTAGGTACGATAAATTACAGTACCTCGACGGTGGTTGAAGATAACCGCCTTTGGTGGAATTTAGTCACTGAGATTATCCATTGCATTTTCAGCTACGTCAATTTTGCATAGGCAGTTTAAACGGTTTATTATTTACTTTTTCGTATAATATTTTTTCTGTGTTTCCTTAAATTATACTAAATTCAATAACCGTTTTTCTAAATGAATATGACTCTGGTCACAGATTCGATTTAGATTTTTACCACTTAGTTATTCAATATTTTTAATTTATTGTCTATTATTTAAAAACGTAACATCAATTTAATTTATTTAGTTTGTGCCGAGGAGGGCTTACACTGGTCCAATGGTTAAACATCTAATACCTCGGAGGCAATTTGACTTATAGTCTTAGTTTCAATAACATTTTCTCTGCGTTAGTGTTCATTGCAAAGTAGTCGATAGTCCTGCACACTTAGGTTACCTTTTACCTAAATATGCTTAGCAAAATTGCCTCCTCGGTGGTTGGAGCTCACTGCCAGTGGCGGGGTGGGGCCACTGGCCTTATTCTTTGTCTTACAAACCAAAGCCGATTGTACAGGCAGAGTTTAAGCGATTTATTTTATTTCTAATTTACTTTATTCTCATGTTAACAATGTCCTGAATATCGTACAATTTAAAATAATACCTAACGTCACAAACCTAAAGAATTCTCTGTGTATTTAGCTACGTTTGCTTAGTTTACAAATTATTGACGTCTTTGAACAATACAAAAATTACATGAGTTAGTTTTCTCGAGTTCACTTCAATTAATAAATTACACTGGGATTTTCAATACAACTCTTAAATCAGTCGAAAATATGTATTAGAACTTCGTATAGTAATTTACTTTGAAAGTAGTTGAGTATACCCGATTGAGAATCAATTTGACGAAAGAAGAGTAATTTTAGTACTAGGATATAGATGTTGTTTATTCTCAGATAGCCATGTTAACAGTTCACCAACTATTTCTCAAAAGAATAACCAGGTCATACGTTAATAATTGTCTCACCAATCTCTAATACATAACAGGCTTATTCTTCGATTAAAATGGCGTCGAATTGTTGGATTACCTGATATTTGAGTTATGCACTGACATTATCATTGACAGACGTCTCTGACATATTGATACATTTTTTAAATAACGACTAAAATTGGAAAGGTCTTATGAACCTATACAACCGTGGAAATGACAATTTAAATGGCCTGCAATTTATATTTATTAATTTACTCGTTTACATTTTTTCTAACACAACTAATGACGGTACAGTTGTGAATAATTTCGGTGAAATTGAAAAGTAAATATATTTGCAGAACTGATGTTTTCGGTTCATTGACGTGAAAGTAAAATATTCTTACTATTTGATTTTGGAAAGAGTAATTGTTGTAAAGTATTTTTGGACCGTATTTAGGGTGAAAGAAATGTATCCAAAATTAATGTAAACATGGCGCTGCGGCGAAATCGATTGTTCTTCTATTTTATGTTGTTTCAATTTTAATGGAATGAATCAGGCCCAGGCCTTATTATTGAAATAAGATTATCTTAAATTCACATGCCCCTTCGAATATTAAAAAAAATATAATTTATGTAACACATTTTACTGTCTAAAATGTAAATTAAACGTATTTTAAAGAAGTAAGCACAAATTAATCACGTAAGCATTTTATCGCTAAAAGTTACAATATAAATAATCGCTTTTATTCTATTTCGATTAATATACTTAATACGCAAAAAAATTAAAAAAAAAAAAAAAATTATAAAATTAAAAAAATATCTTAGGAATATTACTATTTTAGTGTTCTTAGAATAATCGTTTTTATTGACATTTATTTCGAAGTTAATCATTTATTTATATGTATTGTCTATAACTGTTTTACATGTTTTATTTATAAATTCTCTTTGTTTTCATTTTATTGTACTAATTGAAAATTACGTGAAAAGCAATTTAATTAAGTACCTAGATTAGTTAATTCGGCATGACATCGAGATGTAACATAATAAAATTTTAGTTATTGCATTCGCTACAAAAAATAACATTCATTACATACTTACCTGACTGAAAAGGTTTGAAAATCATCTGCTTGAAAAAAATATGCTATCTAGGGAGACAGAATAATTTAGGGAAAATCATTTAGATGCGCAATGCAGATGAATTTTTCAAATTCTAATTAGTAACTTGTTATCATATTCGTGATCTATCACATGTTATGGTTACAATATTTACATGAACTAAATAGTATTGAGTTTTCATTATGCTAACGACCTCTAAATCTTATCTAATAACAACCATACAGTAAACGTTGCATTTTATAGGATTTGTTAAGCTATATCGAGATTTTAAGTGTATGGAGCAATAACAACTGTCAATATAAATGTTTGCATATTTGAACATGCTTATTTGTGTTTAGTATCGTATCGTAATCTATCTGAAGTAATTTATACTAAGTTGTATTTTCCAATCTGTGTTAGTTTCATCATTTTAATTCAGCAATAATAGTCGTTGTGTTAGGGTTGTTAGAGAGCGCGGTTGTTGATGGAGGTGAGAACAAAAATAAATGAACTTCCATTTAATTCGCGATTAGCAATAGTAAGTATATGTTTATTAATAGTAAGTTAATAAGGATTGTACATATAGACAAAATGAAGAAGTGAACAATGGAAAGAGATAGAGCCAGTAGTGATTTAATAATGGATAGGTTATGTTAGGTTAATTTTCATAATCCAATTATTTATCATTCATAAGCACATGACGTTCCGTATAGCGACAACATGACGGAATGTGTCTTTGGAACGACAAAACTTCTCATAACTTGTTTATATGATAACGCATATCAAAAATACTCACCAAACTGTACTTGTCTTAAAATAAACACCGAGGAATATTCAACATACGAGTATGTAGTTACCCGTATTTATATACTTTTTATGTTTAGAGTCATGAATTCAAGTACTTTTAAAAGGAGATATTTCATACCTATTATAGATGACAAAAGGTAGAAACACTACAGCCGACCTTAATAAAGTAACATCATGTCTAACGCGTGAATAGTATGGAATATTTTCTCGCTAATTATTAGAAACTGAACCTTTAGTTAAATTAGGTCCCCTTATGACATTTTAAGTTAACTATACTGAATCAAAATGACTACGTAACCGTCTTCTATTCTCCACTTATATCACCTAAAACGTTTTCAGTTCCATAACTTGTTTGACTCAGTTTTACTTTCATAAAGACGTTCAGTATATTCCTTGACATACTTAGTATAATTTAGAATAATTAATGTCATTGAAGATACTAAATAGTTCGCTAGAGATAATCTTTATGAAAAATGAAACTGAATTGTGATTTTGAATGTTGAAATTATCTTTCAACAGGTGAAACATTTATAACATTGTTTTTACTTAATATCCGATAAAATTTAACGTTTCTATAAATATCACTGGCTTAAAAATATACTCCTATTATATACATTACAATTTTACTGGAATAGGTTCTTTGGACAGGTACTGTTGAATTTTTAACTTATTGTTTCTGCATAATGTTGGATAGTTCGTGATGTCAAAATTAAACCTTGATGTAAAATAAACATTAAAGTTAGTGTTAGTAAATGAAGTACCCGCGTTGCCTTCAAAAATAGAGTAGATTCTTAAACATTATTTTTATGACTATTTAAAATGATAAATTAAAGATGCGAATTTTGCTAAATATAAATTCATATGTTGCCCCTAATGTCCCATTTGATTAATGGTTTTACTTATTTCAAGTGACTTGTAGTTCATCTTCTTAACGTTTTACCCTTTTGTTGCCTTTAGATTCTACTTATTTAGAGTTTTCAACTATTGTTTAAAAACAAGTTTTCCATAATTCTTTAAGCGTAATCTTGTGTTAATAACTTTAGAAAATTGCAAAAAATTAATAGATATTATTCTATGATCTCTAAGTTTTAGCAATAAAAGGCACAGTTAAATTTATTTGCTAAATAGAAAAACGATAAGTCTTCCGTGTAATATTGAAAAGAAATGTCTAAATCTTCTGTCTTCCGAAAGAATATAATTGTCTTTATTTCTTTTTTTTATTCTATCACAGAACTATTTAACTTCTATCCAGCATGAAAAAACTTGCTTAAAATTTGATTAACGGCGGTTGTAGATCAAAATTTCGTAAAACACCTTTTTTGGTTTTGGTCAATGTCTTTGCACCCATGTAGATACATATTCTACGATTATTAAAAAGTCTCGAATAAAAAGTAAATTTTAAACAACATTAATTAATGCATTGTTTCTACGCTATAATATACATGTGTAGTTCAAGATTTTTATTCTTTACGAAAGTATTTAAAATATTATTAGCATACTAAGATAACATCAGTTAATCCCATGCACAATAGGTATTAGTCCTTTTTGTACTTGTTACTAAGGTAGAATAAAACTGCCAATAATCACTACCACAATAACTATTACTACTACTCCTCTAATTCGATGTTTATGCATGTCTCTAACTACTTAAATCAAATTAATCATACATATTATTTGAGAAACAATGCTATATGAGTTTTGCACTTCAATGGCAAAGTTTTAGGATTTCACTAAGTTTTTATTAAAATAAATATAAATTCATGGATTTAATTCAGGCTATGAGGTATTACAATCTCTTTGTAGATGTTTTAAGTAGCATCATCATACATACAGGTATCCATTTGGAGTTATGTAATTGTTTATAAAATGCAATTGTTTTTTATTCTACTTCTCTTTATAAACTTTAGTTTTTTATCGCATAAGTGTAGAATAAGTTAAGATTTGTACATATAATCAAAACAGTGAAAAAGAAATGGAAGTGTATCGATATAAGTAGTTCAGATTATAAGTTTACTATATTATATCTAGATTACGTAATTTCTCAAATCACGCGAAATATACTTTAAGATATTTAGACTTTAAGATATTTTATCGATATCAAAGTAGTTCAGATTATAAATTTACAAGATTAAAGAAATAAGATTACAAGTTTTAGTATAGCTAGATTACGTCATTTCTCAAAACACGCGAAATTAATTTTAAGATTCATATTATATGTTAAGATTTGTACATATACGAGTGTACCCAGAAGAATTGGAAGTAGTAAAAAAAGATATTGAAGTAGTTTAGGGTTTCTATGGGTAGATGAAATAGTTTCGCATGAGTCTTCCCAAGTTTGTTTGTATTTTATTTTTTATTCCCTTTCCGGTATAAGATGATAAGAATATAGGTAAATGATAAGTTTTATATAGCAATTTCTTAGTAGTAATCGACAATTTCACTAAGACACAGTCATAAGTACCTATTTGTAGTTTATATGTTCTACCTAGCATTTAAAAACCTATTGAAAAAGTGTTTCAATACATCTTTGTTATCTAGTAGTCGCTCGTTATCCTATGTCTCATGACAAAAAGGAAAGGTTTGAAGAAATACATTCCAAGAGAATTGTTATCAACAACATTTACTTTCTCTACAAAACCTTCTTATTCATAACTCAAGAAGGTTCTTCTATCATAAGCTATCATAAATACCATGAAAAACTTCCCCAGGAGAGAGGAAATCCCCACATCTCTGGAATTTCCTAACGAATAAGTCAAGACCTGATGTTTATGTATTTTGAAATCGATTTCCTTGAAGCATTACTGATTGGATGGTTTGGAGTTGTTTCACCGACTTCTAGTCCAGGAAAGGGCTTATTATCATGGGTTGTTTCTTCACTGAGGTTGTTATTGTAGATCTCTTCTCTCTATGACTTTGCTCTTTTTTACTAAGAACCCTCCCTTTCCTATCAAATCCTAATGACGCTTTTAAGGGAGCAGTGTTGCTTTTTTCTTTGAGCCTTTCAAGGTATTAAAAATTATCTGCTTTGTTACATGTTTTCACAAATGAAACTGGCTCATCAAATAAGTTTTCTAAATCGTCTTCATGAGCGGTTTTAAACACACATTCTTTGCCGTCCTTAGTTGACTCTACGTGAGTTCAAGGGAGCTATTTTTAAGGACTTTGTCTGTCTTCCTCACAGATAAAAATTCTGTCCATCTATCAGGGAGTATTTTCCCTTTCCATAATACGGGTTTCTTTCCATTAGTTAGTAGATCGGATATGTTACTCTCTAATTTTGGGAGGTCAAATGCTTTAAGGTACCCTTTCACTAAAAGTTTGCCACGCCATGTTCTTAGGTGGTGGCAGCCCTTTTTTACTCGTGAAAGAATCCATCCATTTGTTGAAGTCTTCCATAAATTCCACATTATATATAGAACACGGACCTCACTACATCAGCTTTCTCTTCATATATCTGATGGTCAGAAAATTCCAAGCCCACACATTACTTGGCATCTCGCTAGTATGAATGAAGCTACCTTTTTGTCACTCGCAAAAGGGCGTTAGATAATACTTACTTTTTCTGTTAAAGGATTGACAATTACTAACCAAGAGTTGAGAGAATCTTCTATTCCAATTGACTGAACTCTAAAATGATTGATTGTGCTTTCAATTAAAACTATGGGTAGCTTTTACCGCAATGCCGTTTTCTGTATCTATCCCAGTTTTTAGACACTGCTGGGCCCCTGTTGTTACCCCAATAGATTTGAACTTTGGCCTGATTGTGGATAGAGGGTTCTATTTAAGCAAATCGATATGAACTAGATAAAAATCGTGAGGGCATGTTGATTTGAATTAAATTAATCTTTGTCTTTCTTGATTGATTCATAAGAATCTTCATAATCTAGCTCATCTAGTCCAAAAGAAATTGCTTGGGAAGTTTCCATAGATTGTTGTATTCCAGCCAAAAACAATTATTTGCCTTCAAGTTACTAAACAATGCACAACACAATATCATTTCCATATAATTCCATGAACTTTCCATTGTCAAGCTTTCTTCTTTTTATTTTATCATGGTCTTATATACATCGGTTTACTCCTCCATTACTGTCCAAGTAGGGTAAACAACCCAATTATCAGCACTTTAAGAGTTGGCCATGACTTAAGGCCATTTATCACATTGAAAAAACCTTTTTCCACCCGTTATGATATGTTTTCTACTTCCAATATTTAATCAGTAGGATGATATTAAAAATAAAAATTGTTTATCTTAATCCAACTTTTTTGTAGATAGGCAAGAGTAAAAAATTACTATCTGCCCATTTACTAGCACCATCATCACCAATTAATAGCATAGAGTGCGCCAATTAACAGCACTGTGATAATAG
>LGAG01000695.1:67448-126158 GCA_001278395.1 Lerema accius | reverse complement strand
GTAGCCCAAATTACTGATTTAAAACCTTATAACTTTACTATTTATGCGGGGTGCTGATTATTTGGTGTGGTGCTAGCGTTTGGGTTAGTTACCCTACCTGTTTTTGCGACATATGAGATATTTACGTATTTTTGTTTTATTAATAATAATCTATTGGATTAACAGGATTATAAATACCGGCGTAGGGATGTGACGACCCCATCGCCCGCTCTAGAATAGTTGCAAATTGTTGTGGCTATTCGGAGCGCAATCAGTCCACACCCCTTGTCAAATGTGCACCTTCTAAGCTACATGACAAGC
Source organism: Lerema accius (assembly GCA_001278395.1). Classification (NCBI taxonomy): domain Eukaryota; kingdom Metazoa; phylum Arthropoda; class Insecta; order Lepidoptera; family Hesperiidae; genus Lerema; species Lerema accius. Next base: position 125,858 of record LGAG01000695.1, on the reverse strand, counting down.
CATTAAAGTCAGTTATATTCAGCATCCTTTGTAACTGACTCTGGGGTGTAAAGGTCCGTCTGTGCTTATGACCATTTTTACAATTTCTTTTCCATTTGTTTTTATTCCCACATTTAATTACGACTTTAATTGTTTAATAGTTATTTCTTCAACTGATGTAAATGAAGTATTAATGATAAGTTAGACGTTAAATCGAATACTAGAAAACAAGGAAAAAAATTAGTAGAAGAAAGTAAGTAAGTGGACAGCATCTATCGTAGTTGAAAAGGTTTAAGCTGATTAAGATGAAATTATAGTAGAATATGACCTCTGTCTGGCAGCCGATCTAATTCTATTATTTTCATTATGATAAGCCCTTTCTATTGCGGTAAATGGATGGAGAACCCAACTTACGAGTAGAGGTTGATTAATTTTGCATTTTTTATATTTGAGTTTCCGTTCCGTTAACGGTTTATTTAAACTTTCATATAATTTACGATGAATTTTAATGGATTTTATGCTTATTACTGGATCTTAAGAAAATTATAATGATGTTGGTATATTCTATTACGTTAGGGGAGATATATATTTTTGTAAAAAAGAAAAATACAAAAAAAATTTAATACATAAAATGCAAAAAAAAAATTAAAAAATTAAATTAAAAAAAAATTAAAAAGTAAGTAAAAATAAAAAAAGAGTTACTTTTGAACATAATTTTTATATAAATTATAATAGTTCTACCATCTAACTCCGATTTTTGGTCAGTGCTTGTACCATCTGGAAATTGTACATAATATTGCTAATGAATGTCATCGAGATAGGCCTTTACGACCAATTGAACATTCAGGAGGAAAATGTTGGTAAACTATTTTATCTTTCCAATTCTAGATATAGTTCTCTGTCCTCTAAATTCAGTTTCATAACAATAAAGTGACAGCTTAAGGAATTCGGATATTAGTTACTTTTATTTCAATTTTAACCAATAACGAAATATCACTTTTTATTTCAAAGGATTTTGACAAATACAACTTCAATTGAATACTTTAAGTTACTGCAATTGTAATAATCGGTTTAAAATTTTTGACGATGTTATTATGATGGTACTCCTTAGTTATCTTAGCTGTCATTTCTCTCACATTGAACCCTGTTTTCCATTTTTCTTAATATTTTAGTTTCCTCTTGTTTTGGATTCAGTATTGACAACCAATTCTATTATTTGGCTTTATGATGTTGAATTTCTACAGAGTTTATTTGCCTTGTTCATGTTTATAAATGATAAAATAGAGTAAATTTATATTTTTATAAATCATTTGGTAATATGTCCTCGCCAACAAGCAATTTGACGATTAGACTTGACTATTGACGTTCTTCACTGTTCAGTCTTCGAGAGTCGAACAACTTCGGTAATCTGTAAGATCTTGTGAGGGTTATGAATGAGGACCCAATCGTTGATATTAATCGTCGTGCTTGCGTCAAGGTCTTCCACGTGTCATAACTCATATACTTACTTTTGAGTCGAAGTCATCCTCGTGTGCATTAATGCTTTATGCTGTAGAATGAACGAGGCTCTGACGTGCCGTGGGCTTTAAAGGGCCACTGGGATTGGTGCAGCCCAGAATAATCTGAAGTGTGCTGATATAGCTCGCGTGGATCCTTTTGGATCCCGAGGCATGATGACATTATTCGACTGTTGTGACAATGAGATCTGTATCAGATATACCAATAGATTATTATAACATACTTTATTTATACAAGGACTGTTACATTTCTATTCTTGTTTCGGTTCTTGTTAAAAAGGTAAATTCAGTCAAATTAGGATTAAAGGGGGTAAAAAGTATTATTTTTATTTCGTGCAACCATGTTCACAACAATGTTAAAGTAACACCTTTCGAATGTAATATCTGCCTTGGATCGTCGAGACTCCGACTATCATGCCTTAGAGGATGTCTTACCATATGTCCACATGTTATATAAGGTAACGTAGAAAAATGGCGTCTACTAGGTAGCTGCGAAATTAGCCAGTTCTCTTAGATAGTGAACACCTAAAGATCAGGAACTTTGTTATTTCAGGTTTTTACGAGTTCTAGTTCCGCGTAACGTTGTCTTAAGATGAACTGGTCCTTTACACGGGGTCGCAGCTACATTGACCCGTTTATTACGAGGTTTGAAAGAAAACTTTATTCAACCTCAAATACCTTAAGTGACCCTTATACTGCAAAATTAGCAAGGCATAAGTTGTCAATCTCACATGCCTTAATTGTAATCACAACAATATCGTTAAGGCTCTGGCAATTATGCTGTTTTTATCGTCTGAAATATCAGGATTAATAAAGCCATTTCGTATTCCTTTGCATGAGCGCCCGCTATTGTCTATATGTTGGTTAATTTACGTCACAAATTAGTTGAAAATAATTCTTTTGATTTCATTGAAATGAACTTTGACGAAATGATTACCAATTCTTACGTTACTTTATGGAAATTTTGCATTTGTATTGAACTGCTTTACAAACTCAAATAGCGGGAACTGACTTGGAAAACAAAATTTAATCTGGAGTTCGACAACGACATGTCGTTTAGTTTTAAGCATTATCGTAGTATAGATTAGGTTAAGTAATATTAGTTATTATTAAAATACCGATACAAAAACCAAACAAAAAAAATAAAAAACAAAAAAATCGAAAAAAAAGTTACTGATTGTAGATAAGTGTTAATATTATTGGTACATTCTAATTTTTTTAAGTATTCATGAGTAAGCTTAGTTTAATAACCGGAAAGGGAATATTAGTATTAACAATAGACTAATAAGAAGTTACAAGATTTATAATATGGGATAATAAATACTATTTTTATACGTTATCAACTGAATTGGCACCTTAATTAAATACTATATAAATTACATACATTTTAAAATGTTTTTTCAATGTTGAGTCTTAAGTTTAGTTACACGTAAAAATCGGTCATTTGGACGGCTCTATTTTTTTATTTTTGTATCCTTTGTGTAACTCTCGCGATAGAGTTAAATCCAACATCACGTGTTTATGTTTTTTTTTTCATATAACGTTAATCGTTCTTTATTTAATTATCGGTGGAAGTATTCATATTACATCTAACGTGCAACTAACGACAATTATTATAATTTATTTAATTTATTATTATAATTTTCACATATTATATAAAAGTGATTGGATTTTCATACTAGTTAAGTAAAATTATCAAGTAGTTGAGTATACATAAGGGTTATTTCTAGAGTCTGAATCTCATGAGAGTGAATATAAAGAAAAAAATGAAACGGAAAAGAAAATTAGTTTTAAGGAATTAGACGCAGCATTAGAGTAAGTAATTAATATAATAAACTAAATAAATAATGACTGGAAAGTAATTTTGTTTCAAGTAATCTTCCAATATTTTTTAATGAAATAAAATTCAATCTTACTTCTTCCCTATTTTCATAAAAAATCTGTAAGAAAACACTAGTTTCATATTTTTGTGTGTGTGAGTAATTCGAAATCTATAATATACAACAGAAATTTTATTGTTATTAACAATAACGGTAAATAAAGACGCGATGGAGTTGAAATATTCTATGCTATTCATTTCTTGTTAATTTAAATGCAAGTCAAATTGTGCTCTAAATTGAAGGTTTTTAAAAAACTGCACATCCTAAAGTTGCATTCATAATTTTGGCGTTATCATTTTGCCGTATTGGGGCGGCATAGAATACTGACCCCAATCCCATGCCGGCAGACCAGGGTGTCGTAGGAGGCGACAGAAGCCGGCCGCGTGTGGTAGGGCTTTGCGTAAGGTTTATATTGTTAGTATTGTTATTGTTAAACCGATAATACTATTATTGGTATATCTTTCCGTGAAGCTCGTCTGGCTAGCGACCACCCTCTTGCTTGAGTCAGCCGCGACGTGTTCCGGCTGGGGGCTTGAGAGCCAGTTTTTTCTTTCTTTCTATGCGTTTTTCTTTGCCAACAGTGCTTTCGTTGCGCTTATTAAAATTTTTAAATTTCTAATTCCTAATTTTATTGCTATCTTGTAAATTACTTTCTTTATTATACACCGTATGTTCTGTTTTTCACTTTGCACTCCGTAAAATTCGGCTATTTCCCTACACGTATAAAAATTGCTCAATTAATTCGTTAGGTTTGTTAGCGATAAATTTTTATTAATTAATCTGCAAAACATAATATTAAACTCGCTTAGAATACAACCCATCGCTCTTATTTAAGACAGTTTCGGTTTATTAAATTCTCTAAAAGTATTTATTATACAACGCAACATGCCTCCATTAACGCCTATAATTCTTACAAGTGTTTTTTACAGTCCTTTGTCTTCTATCTCTGAATTTACGCAGGGTTTTAGTTTGTACCTTCCAGTATCCGTACTATCTCTTCCATATATCCGAAACTCTTCTTTCATAATATCTTCTATAGATTATAAAAACATAGTCCGACATAACTTCCAATAGTTTACAGTTTAGTTATAAGTTAAGGCACAGTTGTACATATAGGTGAAAAATTATAGAATTAATTGAAAATAAACAGTAAGCAATGGCTAGGTTAGGTTAGTTAGGACTTGCTTACTCAGGTACCTTATAGATAGGCGTCTTTGATTACATAATATTTTTAAATAATTTTTTTTTCATTGTCCTTGTAACTTTTTATAATTCTCCTTTTATAACTTTTACATCTAGGTCTTAATTCTTTCGTGCTTTAGATAGTATGTAGTGATAGAAATTCATTTGGTGCGACTTTTCTCTGTTTTTTTTTTATTTTTTTCTCTCATTCTTAAATATCGGTTGTTGTTGTTTTTCCGAGTATTGTAGGGTATAAGTACTTAATTAAGAATTCAAGTTAAGTCTATAGTAAATTCAGTAAGATAGTATTAGTAGTAAGCAAATGTATATTTTTATTAATTGTAAGATAAGATAATACATATATTTTTCTAGTAGGCATAAGGTCAATTGAGGCGTTTCACTGCCCATGTTTATATTAAGTGACCGAATACATTGCAATCTTTTTCACGACAGTAGTTGATTAGATTTAGGTTCTCAGGAACGGGCCCTAATCCCTCTGGGAATACTAATTGTCTTTTTAGTCATTCGAAATAATAAATCTGAAATCACAATACATCTCTTAACAGTACAGCAGCTTAATACATCCACCAAAAAATCAGAAAAATGGATCTCCAAATAGCTGAATTAAGACGTGGATGATTGAAAAGACATTTAGCCTTAGGTAAGGTTCTAGGTATAGATCAGTTGTAGACTAGATTTAGATTAGGGTTAGCTATATGTAGATTAGATTTAGATTAAGATTTGTAAACTTTGCTAAAATCTTTTATACATTTTAAACTCATGTCTATTATGTATGAAAGAATTAAGCACAATTTTATGAAGGTGTGAAAAGAATAAATGAAATTAGTATAAGGCATTTAAAATATTATTACGTAGTAAGGTTTTTAGAAAATTAGGCAGTTAATAAGTAGTCTGGTTTCAACATCACTGGTAAGGATACCAAGAAGGATACAATACCAACATCTGTGTCCAACTCTGTGACCAACCTCAAGCAGGACTTATCCTGATTGGGGTTAGTTAGAGACGTCAATATTTGACGTCTTTATAATCACATACGAATTTCGTATTTCAAAAATAAACTTGCTTTTGGGCATGATGTGGTCACTCTCGGTAACGTACATTAATTTGATTGTAATTGGATATGAAGGATTTGCATTCACAGGTAGTAAGAAGAAAGATTTGATAGAACTAATAGAAATATTATGTATAATTTTATCTTCAAACTGCTACGCGAACGAAATACCTTAAAGAAACACGTGAGATACATAGATTTAAGGTTTTATAATTATAATCATTATATTAATTATAAAGGAAAGATTTAATGTGCTTACTTCTAGATAAAACTGTGTTTACTAAATTAAATTGTATAAATAATAATTTTAAAAACACTACTATAATGTAAATTTTTAAAAACAGCAAAATTCAAAAGCCATTTTTTATGGTTCGCAAAATTCTAATGTAATTTAATTTTAATACAAACAAATTAAGATGAATATTCTTGATTATTATAGGTACTAGGTATACAGATAATTGTTTTCTGTATTTTTAATGTTCGAAAGACGTGTGAGAAAGTATAATCTGAAATGTAGCTATGATTCAAGCTAATGATAGAAATTGTCAAAGTTGCGCATTGACAGGCATTGATGCGCATGGGCACGTTTGCAATACTACGTGTAAACTATAACTGTTATTCGAAAACGATATGATTACATACGCTGCGATTCACGATGGAATTATGATATTTATGAAAATATGGTCGGTAATATCATTAAAAAGTATGGATTGTTCGAGTATATACTCAGAATTTTGAGCGCTGAAAAAGTTTTTGGAGAAACGGTAGGTATACATATAGATTTATGGTTAGCGGATCAAGTGAGAAGGTTTAGCAAACTAGGTACAGGGAAAGGTCATGGGTCAAAATTTTATACATATTATGCTATTCTGTGCGTATAGAAAGAAGGGCTTAACACGTGCCAGTGCGTAGTTTTTAATTGTCACGACAGAGACAGTTAAATAGATGTAGTAGATGTTGTCAAAATCAGACCTCTAACGAATAAGGTTTTCCTAGGTAACGGTTAATTTCTGTTTTTTCTTTACGAAAAAGATACTTACACCAATATTATAATTACTGCAATTTTATTTAGGTTACGAATAGGCAAACAAAATAATTATAGCACAAACCTTACACTTTTAATAACAAATCATTCTTATTCGTTATAATTTATTCATTTAACAATCCGATTTCGATTCGTCTCGTCATATAATAATTTTAAGTAAATATACTTAGGTACTATTTTGATAAAGAGTAGGCTGAACGCCCTGTCGCTCTATTTTAATGTCGATTTGTATATTTTGAAAGATAGTAAGACAACCAAAACTATATTACTATCGGTAGACAATTTCAAGATTGTAAACAATCTTTTAATTGTATGTTTCGTATCTCTATTATTCTACGATATATCGTTTTATTGTGTCGATTAACTTTTAGCCAGTAATGGAAATGAATGGATTTTAATTTGTAATGGAAGTTTAAAATTTAATAATAAGGGCTGTGTAATTTCTGGAGATTGAATTTCCACTGTAAGGAAATAAGGCAAGGCATTTAAGGAGATGGTTTTTAATTATTATGTCTTAGATTTTAGGTATTCTGCTACTATGGAAGGTATAAAGATAGGATTTTTGGTAAAGTGTATCTTCGGAAAAGGTTATCTAACTTCTGAATCTTTTCAAATATTGTTATTCGAAAAGATGGTTTCTTCTGGCATGTAAAATCCTGAAATGACTTTTAAGAATGATTAGGACAGTTATTTGGGAGGATTTTTGTACAAGTCTAAAACTATTTCCTGTATAAATTATATGCATGTTTGATACTGTCAGTAGAATACACATTATAATATCTTCTTTCCTACATACAGCATATTAACCTAGTCCTGTTCGGTGATACTAACTTGTTTCATGTTTCAAAATTTATAATACTCTAAAATTAAATAAGTCACGAAACGACAATGCCAGATCCGAACCTTATGTTTAGTCATTGACTGAAAATATAAATAAAAAAAAAAATTAAATACAACTCTGGTAAACAGCGATAAATTACGATTTCAATTATATGTCTGGTATGCTTATAAAGTTTCATAAAACTCTGGCATTGTCCTTTAAATTCATTTGTACTGAAATTGAAAATGTGATACTCAAAAAGTGACAAACTTTGGAAAAAATTTGAAAAATTGCTTTTTTGTGTTGAAACCATTTAGGCCTGTATCTTCATAGAAGTATTTCGGTCGTAGTTTGGATTTTTAAGATGAGGCATTTTTAATTACTTACGATCCATTGGCATGATTAATAAAAACTTACATCTCACATAAAAAAAACTGTGAGCTTTGAGGTCATTATCCAAAAGTTTATAAGTGAAAGAATTACCATTAAAAACGAATCTGTATTTTGAACTATGTTAAAGGCATTTTAATAAAAAACAACGATTTCATGCCATTGGGTCTGGTTGCGGCAATTTATTTCTTTAAGAACAGATATGTATGTACAGTCGATTTTTTTAACTTGTCCTATCTATCACGCAGTTTTACGTAAACCTTGTACCGAAAATCACACATTTTCATGTTATTTAATCTTTTCCACCAATGTTTAGATGCTTTCACCACTTCAATGTCACATTTACTTAAACATAAAAACTGCTTTGAATGTGAATGTATTTGTTTTAAAAATAAGACAAGTTAAAAAAATGGACTATTATTTATGATTATTTATTTTCTGTACGTTTAACTTTAAAAGAATACTGTTCATACACAACATAATGTTAATTTTAAGTATGGTGATTTAAAAATACGTTCAAAGTTATTTAAGTAACATCAAGATAAAGTGTACATAAGTATATCAATAGAAAAGTTTAAGTAAATAATTGGTGGAAAAGAAATTCCATCGATGTTTGTTTAAAAATGTTGGTTCAGGTTTTAGGAAGTACTTAAATCTTTTCTATTGATGCACTTGTATTAAAATTGTTATTTTTGCTTATGCCGCGACCTAAATATTTGATGTTAGATGACAATGATTAAAGAAGCTTTTATGTGTCTCTAATAAAAAATGTAGTTCAAGTTGTTGTTCATATTTTAAAAACCTGCAATCCGTTTATACACACAAACACTAGAAAGTTATACAAGCCATAAACTGATTTAATATGTGTCAGAAACTTCTGAAACATAAATATAACAGGTGGTACTTTCTATCGATCATCATAACCTTTATTGGTATCTACTTGATTATAGTACAGATATGATCCTATAAACGTCGCATATTTTTCGACTACTTCACACAACTATTGAAATCCGTTAAGCAGTTGTGTTCGTAGAGTGCACCAACGAAATGGATATACATACATACGCTTGAAAAACTTCTTACGGATAAAAACAAGGAAACGCACAATGTATTTGTTATAAACGAGACAATACATGACATGAAACCTAAAGTTAAAGGCAAGTCTTCTCAATAGAAGGTAACCTTGAATTGACATTTACATAACATACATAAACTTATACTGAAGGTTTTAATTACGTCAGCAAACTAGAATCCTAAAAGATTTCCACAGTTACGACATATCTTACAACTAACAAAGTAAAAAAAATACAACTCACTTACATGACATTTTGTAAACCCTGGATTAACCTTTTTTAAGATCACATTGGTCAGATTAGTAAGATTTGAGTATTGTTTTGAATACACTGTGTACGGTCACGAGCACAAATATCTGACCCACCCTAGGCGGCATAAATATGCTCGGCTATTTATGCTCGTGACTGTAAAATTCATTGAATGTTACAAAACACAAAAATAGAATATAATTCTACACTACGCCAAACTACTACTATCGTAGTACGTCGTGGCTCCCGCCGAGATTGGAAGGAACCCACGAACACGGAGTTACGTAAGTATTGTAAGTATATTAAAATGAAATACAAGGGGTAAATCTCAAACGAAACTACTATGTATTTTGTTGAGGCAAAAACGAAGCTGCACAACAATTTGGAGCTGAGTCCAGCGACAAAAACGACGTGAGCCCATATCAGCCTGGGCGAACATCGAGTTCTAATATAGAATTACCACCATTCCTTTCGTATTATTTATTAGCGTCAGAACCCCTGGACCAAATTCGATATTTTTCAGTACCCTTTTGGTACTATTTGATACCTAAAATAAATTAATTTGTACCTCGACGAGCATTGAAAAAACATGCAAAGAAAGTGGTCAGACATTCTGACACTTGGGCGTTCCCGTAGGTATTTGCAAAACTTCAGTTTAATACCTCGACGAACAGTGAAAAAATATTGGAGACAATATATCTAAATTTTACCATTATTTACTATATTTGGCGATACGGGAAGCACAAATCAGTCTATTAATGTTGCGCCCTTGGTTTTTGCTTTTCTAAGTGATAAGAAGCAATCAACATATTTTGCGTAATTTGAAATGCGAAGATCACAATTAGATTGGGATCCAAAATTATTACATTGTGACTTTGAAATATCTATTCTAAACAGCATTAAAGAATTTAGTTCGACAATTAAAATTGTAGGCTGTTATTGTATTTGGAGAAAGCAAAAAAATTAAGTATCTCAAAAATTAAATCAAAAAAAGTCAAAAGAACTATGTATTTCATTATGCTCAGTTTTACCACTATTGCTAAGTGATCACTTTGTAGAAGGCTGGGATTACATAAAAGGAGAAAGTGTTGATGAAGCTAACAAACGGATTCAATATATAGAGAGTTATTGGATTAAAGGATTTTTTTATGAATTTTCTCCGCTTATAAGCGTATTTAGCCAAAGGCATAGAACTAATAAAATTTCGAATGCTTACATGCAAAACTAAATCGATGCATTAATGTAAAAAATGTTACAATGTTACATCTATTAAATGTTTAAGAAAATACAACTTTATCAAGCGTAAAAGGCGCATGCAAAAGGCGTAAGATTCAAATTGAGAATGATGATTATATACCTACGGAAAATTCAACTACAACTGATTTCAGGTGATATTAGTGTAGGTCATGCTTTGGATAAATTGCGTTAAATGCTGTACAACATTGAAAAAAAAACTTGTAAAATAATTATTGTACAATTTCATACATTTTAAAGAACAATGCCCAAACAAATGCAGTACAGGTTTGTCTTACGCATCAAGATAAGAGTAATATTAAAAATATTCTCTCCAATTTAGAGGTTGATTTTACCATCAGCTTAGATAGTGTAATTATTCTAAGACCATCAGAAAGTTAATTTTGACAGGGGATTTTCTAAAGTATATTATTGGGAATAATATTGTTCATAATTATTTTATTTACCGGTCCAATATGTCGCGCACAGGGTTGCCATAATAAATAATAAATTACTCGATTATTGTAATGTTTATAGGTTATCGAATTACAAAATAAAAGGCATTTCTTAGTACGAATAGTACACGTACTATTAACATATTTAGTTATGTTGATCTTCCCCACAGTCAATTGTCTGAACACCGGTATTAGTAGTACTTAGTAGTCTATCACTTATAACTTCGATCACATTCGCTTTCCAATACGTTTAAATTATTATAACTCATAAATTGAACCGATTATTGATTAATCGATTTGAAATAGATTGTCATGGCAACTTTTTCATTCAAAGAGAACAGTCAATGTTAATCAATGTCAAATGTGATATTGGCGTTTCTGTGTTCATTTAGCTTTAGGGAAACGGTTTTGTTCCCGCGGTATAACAGTTAAAGTCTACCCCGAAGCGAAGCGAGGGCGGGTCAACTATTACAAACAAAGATGACAAGTTATTTTGAAATGAATTGGTCCCCGGGACTCTGAAATGGTGCTGTGGTCTAACTATTTATAAAGTTGGACAACTGCCCCCAGTAAAAACCCATGGTCCAACTAGTTGGACGGAGCAGTTGGGCCACTGCCCCGTAATCCTTCCACCACCACGTTTTATTGGTGGCTCTTTTAAATAGGCTCACTTGTTTTGGGCGTTTATTTTCATAGTTTTCCATTGAATTTTTAACTGGTTTAAAGAGCGTGATCGTCGATTTAACTCATTAAACCTGACAAACATTTTACTTTCTGTGGACTTCCTCCTAAGCTTTGATTTTTAATTTATTTGTGTTATTGCCTAAAGACTTATTTTCTATAATCGTCACAAACTTTAGTATTGAGCGAAATAATTGCTTAAACAATAATAAAGAATTATTAAAATTATAAACTAATTATACTTTTTATACATCAAAATATTGTCAAATGCTTACTTTTTCTTCTTGATCCCAGTTAATGGAACGAATTCGTTTTTCTTTTAGGCTCATTATTAATTATAGTTGATAGTATTGTGCTAATAGAAATTACCAAAAAATTCTGAAACTACTATTTGAAATTGAGTAGGAGAAATAAATACAGAAACAGAAAGCGATGTAAATACCTTGTCCGTTCGCTTGTGATATATGTGATTGTCAAATAAAAGCGTCAAAGTTATAACCGTCAGTGTATTTTTATTCAACCAGGTCATTTTGTACATTCTTTTTATTTTTAATATCAGTGGGTCATACACCTTTATCTCAGTGTAAGAATTGTAATGTTACTCCGAACCTACTTCGTATTTATTAATACCGTTATTAACACCTAACAATTCCGTGACTGATCTAGAATTAACTTCTCCCAGTGTAACTTTGGAGGAAGAGAAGAGTAAGCAATTTTTATTAATAAGACTGTTAAGGTATGAACAGCGGCAAAGCGCACATTAAGATCAAAATCCAATCTAGCGTTGTGGATTATGACCCAAATACCTATTGCTAAATTATATGTTTCGCAGTTATGTGTGGACTTTACGTCCTCTATTATTTCCTCTGCAAATTCATCAGAAGTATTAGACCCGTTGTTACCAAAAAATAGCTCGTAATTTTTTTTACTGATAGGTAAAGTAATTTAGGTGTCATTTTGTGAGACAATCTTTGAGAAATCTCCTGAGAAACTATATCATATGGTAAAGGTAAAACATTTTTAAATGGAAAATACTTTGTATACCTGCTCATTAAAACACATTTTTGTTCCTCCAAGGGAACTACACTTTTCCGACCTCGTTAAATGGTTTATGTAGGTATATAATTGTGTACTTCTTCCTAATATTATATTCCATTCAGAAAATATTAATGACAATGATAATGACAGCCATAATAACATATGAAATAAGATTCGAAAAAAATATAGGTAAGGTATTAAACAATTACGATATATTATCTCCAATGATTTTTCACTGCAGTGCTCGTCGAGTTACTAAACTGAAGTGTTGTAAATACCTACGGGAACACCCAAGTTTCCCATCTTTAACTGCGCGAGCTATAATGCCTTATTTACTCATCAAAAGATTTATTATGTTCTTTCATTACATAAATAGCCTATGTGTTATTCCAGACTATAATACATCCCGTGCCAAATTTCATCTAAAACCTTGCACCCGTTCTGTGGTGTAATTGAATAAAAAACATCCATACATTCACACATCCATCCTTACAAAGTATAGCGTTTATAATGGTAGTGAGATTTTGATTTAATAAGAACACTACCATTCAGATGTACAGTCAGCATCAAATAGATAGTAACATCCAAGGCTGTCAAATAGCAAAGTGGTCAATAAAATCGATACAACCATAGTGGCTAAAACGACGGTTGAATTTCAATTAAAATTGGCATGGAGGTGGCTTATAACTCAAATTAACACTAAAGACTTCTTTTTATCTTTATCTAAGCTAAAAAAAATTATAGACACCAACTAGTAAGTGCGTATTTTAGGTATATATTTCAGTAAAACCACAATACATAGGTATTTATTTATTTTAGGACACTTAGGAATATCGAAATTGTAATTTAAGTAATTTCGCGCAAACTCCAGTCCCGGCGCTTTGTGGCGAGGTGTTACAACTAGTTTTTGGCTGATGTTCGGTACTTAGGCCATTTTCCCTAAATCTTCGCCGTATAGTGCTCTGTGAAACTCTAAATTCCGTTCTTAAGTCTCCAGTATTAATAAAACGACTGGATCGAACTTGCTCAACCATCCTGCTATCTACTTACGCGCTTGTTAGCCGAGGCCGTCCTGTGGCGACGTGGCTCGTAAGGCTCCCTTCCATCTCCCATCTCTCGATCCATCGATAAACAGTACCTCTCTAAAAAATGATTTTTAATTAATAAGTCGTTTAAGCGCTTCATTTTTACTTAGCGTGACGCCAATTTCATTAGAAATATCCGTTACACTCATATTTTCACGTCTAAGGTGTAATATTCTATTTATTTCCTTCATCTATTCGATAATTCATGTTATTTTTATAATCTTTATTATTGATATACGTTATACGTTAATGTGACATATGAAGATTACAAGCAATGGCGTGACGTGACATTCAGAGACATTTCTCCTTCTATAATTTTATTATGCATAATGCAATTAAAAATAAAGTAATCCATGAAAGAGTTTTCACTCATCAAGATAATAATTTTTATTGTATGTAACGCTAAACTTTTCCCTCGACTTTGTTCAAATATTGGGTGTATGTTATTTTTTCTTACTAATTTTTTAAAGGTAAAAGTTTGTGTGTGTGTGTATGTATGTTTGTTACTGTTCTGCAATGAAACCGCCGGACGGATTTGAATGAAATTTAATATTGAAGTAGTAACATAAGCTATCTGTATCCCGATCGCGAATGAAGTCGTCTCATTGACACGGAATATTTTTGACCACTTTGGCTATATCTAACTATTTGACAGCCTTGGATGTCCCTATCTTTTTGCTGCTGACTGTACAATGTAGTATAATTTTATTCATCCGTTAATATTGATGTTGTACTAAAAAGACATACCTTTTGATTGTATTAAAAAGGTATTACATATTTACAAATAAACAGTTAAGATAATAATATTGTCTCCAACCATGTGAGAAATATGGTCCAGACAACCTGACGTCAGAATGTCTGACCACTTTCTTTTCATGTTTTTTCAATGTTCGTCTAGGTACTCATTTAATGTAGGTATCAAATAGTACTAAAAAGGTACCTACTGAATATAAATAGATAGTCTCCAAACAAAAAATGTCGCACTTGGTCCAAAATTCTGACGCTAACGTATTATTTGGTATTGCCTTTAAAATGAATTTTATGATATGTATAGATCATTGACTTTTTTATTTCCTCATAACAACTTGAACTATTGCATTTTTATGACGTAAAAATACCCGGATAATTTACAATAAAATAATTTTTACGTTATAATCAAATATAATAAAATGGTAATAAGGAAACAAAATAGAAAATTACGACGAAAGAGAATTGACATGACAAATATTATAAATTATTATTTATGATGATGACAACACAACGCACAGAGACGCTATGTACCATTTTTGAAAAACAAGAAAATTATGCCAATAACACGTCAAATATGACATAATAATTTAAATGGTTTCATTATTAATTTTTTCATACCGTGTTGATTCTGCGTTTGGAATATTTACTCAGAATTTAGGCGGAATGCTGGTAAGTACAACATCTGGAAATTAATCTCGGTTGTTGAAATTATCTTTTTCAAAAATCTTTTTATAGCCCTACACTGAAAGTTGGGTACCATGTCTCTGACTGAAAGTTAATCCTTTGAATATCATCCTATCAAACGGGTTATCTGGCTTAACAATAACAGAAGCCAAGATTTAATAAAAAAAATATCACAATTACCTGAAGTGGCAGTCACATCATGTTATGTTACTTTTTTTATTAGCGGTGGGACAAAAACTAAGGAAGAATAAGTAATAATAAGTAATAAGTAGGCCGTAATCGTTATTAAGTGTCAAAAATTATCTCCAAAATTTTGTATTCTTATTGTATTTTTTTTTATTTGTAGAACAAAATCATCAACTGGTATGACTTGAATAATAGAAAACACTTCAAGCTGTCGGGATGGTGAATTAAACAAAAGCTTAAGGTTTTATACTACCGCTTTGACAGTTTTAACTTTTAAATGTTTATTTATTTATGAATAGGACACAACACAGATATATTAATGTTATAATACTTAAGATTTTTGTGTTTCTAGTTAGAGGGTGCCACATGATTGGTGCTTCTTACATTATAAATTAGCCTTTGCCCGTGGTGTAGCGATTACACACAACGATACAATTAGCCTAAGATTATACTCACTTCGTACCAACAAGCACAAACAATCCAGATCTCACTATTACGTAAGTAAATACGGTGCTAATACTATGTGTGCGCACATACTGACTGCGATTAGTCGGACGCAGTTGTTGGTGCAGCTGTGACGTCTGAAAGCAATCCCAACCTGTTTGGATTTTATATACGTTTGTAGGTATAACATTAAAAATAATCATGGAAGTTCAGTATAATTCAAGTTATCCTTTATGTGACCATCGCCGTATGCGCTAGCAGGCAATGGCGTGAAATAGGTGCTAAGAAATGGTAAGTAAGTGGATTGCATTTATTATTATGAACAAAATGCTAGTAACTTTCTCGGTACTATTTGACTGTTTGCTCCAATGTTACAAACATAATTGTTTAAGTGGAATATTTTGTCGTTTAAGTTCAAGATTTTTTTAACCTACGTTTATGACAACCTATTTTGAGGGTGGCAAGTTTGTGCCAAAAAATATCAAAGTTGTCACCGAGATATTAGTAATTCATTTACTGGGTTTCATATTTATTCTCCTATCGATGTTACGTTGACTCCCCTGTCGATTTCAATTTGCAGAAACCTAACAAACAAAAGTTCTTCATAATTCGCCTCCTTAAAACATTGCAACATCTATGCAAAACAAAAAGTAACTAAGGTAAAGATATGGCTTGTTTACTTTTTTCTCTTCAATACTACCTTGGCTCCCTTGTCGATTTCAATTTACAGAAACCTAACAAACAATAGTTCTTCATAATTCGCCTCCTTAAAACATTGCAACATCTATGTAAAACAAAAAGTAACTAAGGTAAAGGTATGGCTTGTTTTTTTTTCTCTTCAATACTACGTTGGCTCCTTATCGATTTCAATTTGCAGAAACCTAACAAACAATAGTTCTTCATAATTCGCCTCCTTAAAACATTTTAACATCTATGTAAAACAAAAAGTAACTTAGGTAAAGGTATGGTTTGTTTTCTTTTACTACAGTTCTTAAATAACACTAGTTGACAAGGTTTTTGTCCTTCATTTGATTTTTTTTTTACTAATTAAGGTGCGCTGAACTCAAAAAAATATTTAAAAAATCCAAAACGTCAAGTTTTTTAAAAATTAATTGTTTTTATTTTACAAAAAAAAAATTTCTTTAATTCAAAGATTTCTGAATCTTGCATTTTTGTGAAAATTAATGTGAAATGTTTTATGTTGTATGATTTGTATACATGATTTATAACAATATACTGTACAAGAGACAGATATGATGTGTATGACAAAAATACTTTATCATCTTTCCCACACCTCAGACATACTGAATATATTTATGTCATTGCTATGCAACATACTGCTTACTCACTTACCAACCACCATGAATAGACCTTCCCCATTATGAATTAATGTGATACTAGAACTAAATTGTGTAAAGGAAAAAACAGGCTTAAAAAGGAGCAGAATTAAACATACAAAACAGCCAAATACCCATTCAGCCAAATAACAGTAAAGGGCTAACAATTCAAATAATAATTATGGTGAATTGTAAAAACTTCATAAAAAAATTAACTGACCTGTTGCCGTTCTATTTGCGTGCTGCCTTTTTCCCCATTTGAGCCTTAACGTCTTCGGCTTGCGCGGAAATCTCACAACCGCAGCGTTGAACAGGCCGGTGATTTTTAACCAAGCCTGCTCTGTTAGCTGGTTGTTAGCTACCTTAGTGGCCTTGCTGAAGACCACGGGATCTGACTCCACCAATTGGATCAATTCCTTCAATGACCTCTTCTTTAGTGAGAGCAACGTTTTTGGGCTACAACAAATCGCAATATGAAATATAAAAATGGCCATATAAAAATGATAAATGCATGTTAAATTATAATAAAATAACACTTACTGTAATCATCTTTCTGTTATAATGTATCAATAAACGTGCAAACAAATATGAAACTTCGCGGCAAACAACCAAGCGTCAATACCTGTGTCAATTTCATGTCATGCAAAACGTTTTGGTATCATCATCCGCGGTATTTTGTATTTATAAATCTACGTAGTTAGTAAGAATTACAATATTAGTTACATCAAAACTTAAAAACTTACAAAATCAAATATTTTTAAAGATTAAATATTAATAACATGATATCTAAAACCTGTAAAACCGTTAGCTTAGGTTAGGTGAAAAGCTGGTACTATTTATGATTTTGCATAAGCTGGAACGTATTAGTGGGCTCAGGTAGGCGGCTTATCTATAGTGAACGACAGTTATCAATCATCTATTTATCATCTATGGTAAAACTTTTGTTTTACTATTACTTTCGGTCACTACCAGATCAGTATTGGTCACTTTATATTGTAAACTATAATTTCCGCAAGCAAAGCTGCGGGCAACAGCTCTACTTTGCTTTCCGGGTTGTGTTGGGTTTAACAAAATATATGTATAGTACTGCTTCATTCTAATATGACGTCACTGGATTCGCCCCGTGATCAATATCTTATTATTAATTAAATGTTGGTAACGATACATTTCTATGATATAATCCCCGTTTGGTCGTATTTGCTCGTGACAATAAGACCTTGCTATTCTTAAATGGTATGAGTCCAGCGTGAATAACATTAAATCTTCAAACGTCAACTGTGGAAAATCCTCAAAGTCTGGACTGTTCCCATCTAAAAGCACGAATGCTACTCTTTGTCTGTTACAGTTATTTGTTAATACGTATTCCGCCAACACATTTTCTCTATTCATATCTTGATTTATAATATCCATAAACTATTCAGCGTATATGTATATTATTTTTAAATCAGTCATCATATTACTCATCGCAACATTAAAATATGTATGTCGAAATATTTTAAAATCTTTTAAAAATCGTCCCTTATTTGTTTCGACGACCCAACGGCACATTGTCCTCTCCTCTTCCTCTAGTTGGCGGTTGTGGGACTTACGAGTATATCCACGTTCTTCAATAGCAGGGATCGAATCGCGAAAGCCACGGTCCAATCGAAAGACGTCGTTAGGTCGAAGATACCAATGCCAATCTGAATCTTCTCGTATTAGGTTGCGCATAATAGTTGCATCCGAAGTAGTCGCTGCATACGGTCCTACGACGTCTATTATACGTATAGCCCTCTGTGCATACGATTAAAAATGGTTTTACCAGGTTGCGGTTTTGTGAAGGCTGTAGTTCTTTGAAAAAGGAAATTCGCACTCTTCTGAAGGTTAATGTATATTCCGTCGAATACAACAATAGCTGCCGGATCATTTTGGCTGCCACCAAAAATATGGTTTGGGACACGAAGATTTCGTGCAACGACTTCTTCTCTAGTTATATGATTTAAGCCCAGGTAACGTGGAACAAATCCTTTAGATAAGCATTCTCTCGCTATTTTTTACTTCCTCCCTAATGTTATTCTAAATATTTGGAATTTAAGCGCTCATCAGATTGACCAGTTCTTATTTTAGTTAAAATAGTCATAAACTAATTTTTACTGAAAGCTGTCCGAAAATGGAAGACGTTGTGATCAATTGTTTCAATATTTTCAAAATCCATTTCAGACCTGCTTTCTAATCCCCATTTATACAAGTTGATTATGTCAAGTACATGGGCTTTCATGTGTTGCCGGGGCATTCACAAGTTTTTCCCAATCATTTTTGACAAATGAAGATGGCAAATTCGAGCAAGTTCCGGTATATACAAATTGTGATTGTGCGACTAATAGAACTTGGTTGGTTGGTTGGCTGACACATGGTGTGATGTCTAATTGTTGATTATGCAATGCTCGATCATATCTCTGTCAGCAAGAGTGGCATATAGATCTTGTGCCGTCAAAAAAATCTGAAACAAAATGAATCGTTCTACACATATCTACATAAACATTCAGAGTATTTTAGAACAGTGCCAAAAATTATATTAGATTTTACTGAAATCGTTAATGGCCGTTATTTATGCATCAACAACATCTCTAAGGTAACTGGTAAAAGTAAATTCTGGCAGATTAGGTACTTACCTCACGTGGTGATTCTGGTGGTGGTATGATTTCTTGTAATAATAACACTACGAGGTCCCGGTATCTTTCGAGAAACACTATAAAAAGACTGTTTCTTCTACGTAACACAGCTCAATCGCACGACACAATAGTTTTGTTTTTCCATATCAACCAAAATCGGAAGAAGAATGATTATCAAGAATCGTTGTCTAACAACTTTTTCTTTCAATAAAAAATATTCTATGTCATTTTTAATACCTCCAAAAATACGTGTGCAAAGTGTGATGATAATTGGTTATGTAGTTTTCGCGTGAAAGCGTAACAAACTTATTCGCATTTATAATATTAGGTGGAAAGGTGGGAAGTAGGGATATGACGTACTTAAGTCCTCTGAAACCAATTATTTTTTATTTTATTTTAAACGATCCTGTATTTTTGTGTCCGTCGATTTTTAATTAGATAATTATTATATTCACATTAGTTTAAAACTATTTTGGTTCATGTCCGCCGCTCATTGCAAAGCGGTTCTTTGCGAATATTCAGAACCTGGTTTCAGTATCATGGACCACCCTTGGAATATCTCCCTTCTAACACAAAAAGAATCATTTAAATCCGTCCACGAATGCCGGAGTATGTTCGGTATTGATTGACAGACAGACAGAAGCTCTGTTGCTACGAGTACTTTGCTCATGTATCGTACACGTAACTGTCGGGTGCTGTCATTACTGCGGCAGTGCTGCCATCACAGGAAGAAGTGCGCGTTGCATCTATCCATGTTTTGCTTATCATCACTGTCTGCGACATAATCTAATAGAAGAGTTCAACTTCCGGTATATTTACATTTTCACATTTTATAAATAGATACAGCTCACAGTCGTCTGACAGAATATTCCGTTGATAGACAGTTGACCTTCACATTGTCATTTTTTTATTTTATTTATATATTTATTTTAAAAATATAAGATTTTTTATTTAACAGAGCACAGCAGTGAAATATACTAAATAAAATATTATTAATGTCCTAAATAAAATATTTGTAATTTTTGGTTAGAACATGTACTCGTAAGTTTTGGGCTTTTGAAACTCTTCAACAGATAACATAAAGTTGACCATGCGTAAAGCATAAAATTCCTGTTACATTCATCGTATGACCTTGAGGCTTATTGAAAGACATTGTGAATGCCAATTTCAAGGAAATTCTTAAATTGAAATGGCAAATTGTTAGGAATTTATGGAATCCTTGAAATGAAAACGCCCCCTTAGCAGCACTGGTTATTCGCCTTCATCATATTTCTTTGTGGTACGTAAACTCGTTCCATTGAACAATTTCGGAGTATTAAGGTTACGCTTCAATAAAACTGGGGCATCGATCTTCAGCTTTAGTTTGTGAAATGGCACACCTGTTACTTCCAAGGAGTTGAGAAAATCAAAGAAATATGTTTATACTCGTCATTGGTCAGTTTATGGATGATTCTACATTCATTCTACGACAACTACGTCACAATTTAACTGCTTATTTCATGCACAAATAACACTCGTCCACGAATTTTGACTGAAAAAATATCCGTGCTCTTGAATATAAGCTCCACAGTAAATTTTTGTTATTTAGAAACTTTGTCATCAGAATAGAAGTTCAAATGAGAACGTAATGAGTGGATTTTCAAGGACTTATTAAAACCCAGTTCTTAATATAACGATAACATGTTTTCAATGAATTTTGTATAGTTATCACTTCTGTTATTTCCTAGGACGTTTTTGCAACATTTTATCCATGCTATTTTTCCAAATGGACTAATGAAATGATATTTTTTTAACCGATTTCAAGAAATAAAGAGGTTATGGCCTATTAAAATGCAAATCCATTTTTATTCATCGCCTTCACAATTTTTTTCATAATTTTTATGCGTAGTGGTGGAAGTAACAATTTCTGTAAATGAACTAAAGGGTGATTTTGGTAATTTTTTGATCCCGGTGTAAGTGAATGGTGACATGGCCACACTTTTTATTATTATACTACATTATCTTATAATTGTATTGTTACCTTCAAAAAGTCTGCGAGCTTCATTATGTTTCTATGAATGTCACTCGATCTTGGGACTCAACAATGCTTAAAGTGCAATAGCATTCAAAGTTCTAATCATGCACAGATTTCATCTCCAGCCCTCACGACTGGCCATTCTTCAATCGGCTTTATGTACACAATTTTTCCGCTTTTTCCTCCAAGCGTTCTATGTGTAGTACAGAAGTAAAGCAGGGAATAATAAGATTTTGTCATATTGACGTTGAAATACGTGCTCTGTATGGGGCAGACGCACTTAATGCCCTTTTCAAATTGTGGTTCTTTGACACTAATACAAAGTCCAACCTTTTTTAAGATCTTAAGTTCATTTGCCCTATTTCAGCTGCAGTTTTTGAATTTTATTTCTCAATCAATTTCATTGGTTACGAGCTTAGTAAAAATGCTTCATTAAGAAAAAGTGTTTGTCTGCAAAGTTGGTTTACGGAGGATAATTTTACACGATAACCATTTCACGGTTATCATGTCTCACCGTTTAACACTGAATTATCAATATTTTGTTTTAATTCATTCGTTAATTCAATTATTTTTTTACTTCGATTACACAGATTAATTACAAGTTGCTTAAAAAATTCAAGAATGGATTACCTTTTTTGTCGCTTTTTTGAGAAAATCAGATAATTGAGGTGAAGAAAATGAAATCCGACTGAAAATTATGAAGGAAATCAATCAAATCTTATTAAATAGACGTTAATATAAAACACATTATTAATGTGAATACAATTGTTATTGAATGATTATAAGGTTAAAATTGCATTGTTGTATTTATTTTTTCTTGAAAGAGAGGGAAGCCCGATTCAGGGCAGTTTTGTAGGCAACTTTTGTATGGGATTGTGGCGCGTTCTCGCTTGCACCAAAACGTTATTTTGATACGGGATAACAAATTCTACTTTTAAACTGGGGATTCAGGATACCCCTTCTGGGGTTGGGTTATAGAAAGATTTCGATGAAACCACTTCACAATAATAAATTCACCACACTCACTTCTTGATTAATGATCTTGAGTACAATCAATAATAATTAGGATAGTAACAATATTTTAAAATAATTACTTTCTACTTCAAAGACTCCATTTGTATTGATGCTGACCGATAGATTTTAGCAATTCAGAATATTTCAATTTCAAATGATTCTAATTCTAAATTTAGACGAAAATCCATCTGCCAGTTAGGTATTAAAAATAAGAAAACTAAAGACCTCGTTATAACTTCTCTGAAAATGTCGTCCATATTTTCGATTTATTATTTCACGTCAAAATCCTAAGGATTAAAGTCCGGTGGTCGAACGGGACACTGGATCAGTCCCCGACCCTTCAATTTACTGACGAAGATAATGCCGCCCCAAATGGTTTCGTACCTGACGACTATAATGTGCCGGACAGTCATCATTCTGCAACTAAAGGGTACGTCGTAGCTCCAGAGCCAGAGGCATGTCTTCAAAGAGGCCAGGCAGTTTATCTTGTTGGAATTTGAAACGGATGTCCAAATTAAGTATTGGTGGTAACTCTACTGGACCCAATTATTTGAGTCCAAAAAATTTTAAGTCAAATTCACTTTTTCTCAAATTAACGCCTTTGACATTAAAACTATTGATTCAAATTCTATATTATACGTTTTTGAATTCTTCATTAAACAGCCGTATTTTCTTTTTCGTATGTAGTCCTTGCCTAGTCCGCTTTTTGACATATTATATGTCAAATAAAAATTTTCAGACCAGCAGCTTCAAAATTGACGAATTTCCTAAATTCCCAATTCGAATAGGAGGCAGGGAAGAACTAAAAAGGAATAGAGAGTGGTGAAAGTAAAAGGGGAAGAAAAAAAAAGGTTGCAATAAGTGATTTATACAGCTCAGAGCTATATACCCTTAAAATCGTATATACCCTCCATTTACATTAATCATGTCTTGAAACCTCTCTTGCGTCGATCCAATCATATTTGAACAGATCTGAGAGCCCCTGAAAGAATCCTAGATATCTTGGGCATGTTTCATCAGGGAACTCGAAATTTGATTTTGACTTGAATCCCAGTTTTTAATGGGATTCAAGATATTATCATGCCTGTGAAAACACAGGATATTCTTTAATTATGTATGGGACTGTTGTCCTGGACGACATACAGCGGGTGCATGTTATGAAAGGTGGCTCTTGGTGTCGGTAACAGTACTTGATCTAGTTCCCCGAAGCCCGCTGCAGCAATCCAGCTCTAGACGCCACAAGAAAAGTGACCAGATCTTCTGTTGGTTAACCGTCATAAAGATTGACGGCCATCGATGGTGGAGCTGAATACTTTCTCGTCGATGAAAAAGCACCTTTTATAACAAATCAATTCTAAGTTATCCGATAAAGATAAATTGACAGCAAATTGCAATCAGAAGAAGTGTTATATCTAACTAATATTAACTTTACTTTCAAATCACATTTGAAAAGTCGAAATGTAAATATTCGTTTGCAAAACAGATCCTTGTACAGTAGAATTGACTATTTCACTGAGAAAAAAATACCAATTTTTTTTTAAATAAAAGAGCTTTTATTTTGACTAAAACATTATAATAAATACAGATAAACCTTTTGCAAAAAATTTCACGATTTAATCATTTTAATTTTATTTAAACACATCGAACAGCTATTTATAGTATTCTAGATGTTCTTTAATTAAATCATTCAGACAACTCTTTCGCACCAGTCACTCAAAATACGCTTGCATACCACATCTAAGTTGCAGACCTCTTTCTAACAGGACCAGAAGACTCTGAATATAAATTTTGTTTTAGTGCAAATGTAGGTAATTATACCTACTAACACATCCTCCTCCTCGCGCCGTATTCCTTATTACTGAAGGTCGTGGTACCCTTTGTGTGGAATTACTTTTTTCCTACCATTGTCTCGCCATTTGGTTTTTGGCGGCATGTAGGGCGTCGGACAAATGTGCGTTGAGGCTTCTGCGAATCTGGTCGGACCACCCAGTTGGACTGCGGCCTCTTGAACGTTTCCGTTAACATTTCCGGTTTCTCTAGGTTGTGGCTTTTTTTTCTAGCAATGTGACAGAAAATCTCACCTATTCTGCGCAGGCAAAGAGAGGAAGGTCGGGTTTTAATTTGAGTTCTTACAGAATTGACAAATTCGTCCGAAAGGTGCTGGTTTCCTATAGATGCTTAAGTTTTCGATAGGTCCTTGACTTTTCGATAGGTGCTTGAGTTTCTCACGAAAACCTATCTTCGTGATCTCTTGTTAGATTTAGGTACCTATTTCAGTATAGCTATACTAATAATGTTGATAAAACGCATATCATTTTCATGTAGCCTACGTAAAAATGGATATTGAACACAGCATAATTAACAAAGCAATATCATCTATATTTCACATTCGAACATGAAATAGCTAGCTAGGGGAGACGTAGCATGCTATCTTTTTTGCTCACAATAAATCAATACTTTTGGGGTGGCAGACGGGATGGGAAATGTGGAGAACGTGGGGTATAGTATGCATGTGGTATGAGGCGCGCAGGGAGACGCGGACCCCTACGCTCTTTTCCCCCCACGCCACTGTCCGCCATGATATTGGCATGCCCGATTTATTGATATCATACTTCCTTTTTTGGACATTTGAAATTGTTTCTTATAAGAAGGACTACAAAGCTATGATGGCTTGTACGATACTCAACACATTGTTACAAATAAGTTGTATGTTTTTGTCTTCGGTTAATTTTGTGTTAAACCTTTATACACATTACAGTAGGTGGCAGCGCCATCTATTATCAGACTTAGTGACATACAGGCCACTATTGTGCGTATGACTCAGAAACCCCATTATTATGGCAGAGGAAATAATAGATATCCATATTTTAAAAAGTTTTCCTCTGGTGGTATTTACGTCTTTGATCAATTTAAATTCATAGGATTATAATTGCAATATTTATTTAGCCATAACAATTTGTTCAATACATAACATCACCCAATTTGTTCACACACCGACAAGCTTATAATTTGCTCATAATGGAAAGATTTATTTATAAAGTCAAATCAAATTATTCTACATACCTAATTTCCTGCGATTTTATATCACAAAACCACATCAATGATGTACCATTTTTTACAGTCTCACTCAAATCACAATGTCAAAATCAAACCTTATTATGTTTCTTTTTATTTTCTCGACTTATGGCCAGTCAATGCTGAATGTAAATCACAATATTGCGATCACAGATTAAAAAAAAAAGAATTATTATAAAAATCATCACACGTCTGTCATAAAGCATTATTTTTCCATGCTTTTTTATTTTACAAAGTTTTTGTTATCTTCCATTATAAAATTATCATAAAGAAATGAATTAGAAATGAATGCAATGAAAAAACAAAATGCAATGCATATTAAGTTGACACTATTGTTAATAGTCAACTTGAAACAAATATTTGAATCTCCGTATGATTCAAAAACAGTGTGATACCCTTGAAACGGGGTAGAAAATCCTACCTTATTGAGGATAGGATTCAGATTACCCTATCCTCAATAAGGATTCAGATTACCACTTCTCCAGGGGTGGGTTGTGAGTAAATTCCGGTGAAACTACTTTAATAAAAACTTCACCACACTCTTCTTGATTAATTCACTAGTTACAATTTGAGTTTAAAATTATTAATAAATATTAAAATATCTAACAATATTTTGAAGCAATAATTATATATATTATTCTACTTCCGAGATTCCATTGGTAATAATGCTGACAGATGGATTTTCATAATCCAAAGCAATTGTGAATATTCAAATTTCAAATGTTTCAAATTCTAAATTTAGAATAAAATCCATCTGCCAGCCAGTAATTAAAATACAACAAGAAAAGTTATACCTCGTTACTCCCTCTTGCTTTACTTACTTTTATTTAGAGAAGATTCTGATTCACTAATGAATTCAAATGGATCCCCTAGAGGAGCAGATTAGGCGATTCAGATGGCCGAAACGAAATTTATCCACCAAAGATATTAGACCTTTCATAGGTAGCTAAACTAATATATCACAAACAGCAATAACATCCTATAGAGCTTTCCTTACCCTTTATACGAGTAGCTAAATAAAATCTCAGTCACTATCACGACAACCAAGCTTTAAAACACAAAAGTGCATCAGGGCGCCATCTATTATTATCTTGTAACGTTGTTGAATGTAGTACCTATTTTAGTAAAGCAAGTATTTATTGTTAGGCTATGTGGAGAGTAATTACATCTCGTTGGATGTGAGTTGCTTTTTTATCCATAAGACTGTCGGAACTTCGATCCTCGCCAATTTTCTTTTCATACTATAATCAGAATCTATGTGTATGTGTTTTTTGTTCAAATTCATTGGTTTGTATCGGATTATGTGCCACACTATTTTATGACACTCGTATTATCGGTAGGTAAGCATTGTCTATTTCCTTTCTGGTATTTTATTTACGGCTTTGTTGTTATGACGACATACTTTGGACAACAACAAAACTTTAAAGTACAAAAGTGCTTCAGGGCGCCATCTATTATCATGCAGCATAAATCAAAATGCATTATTTGTATTACCTTGTTCAATGTTTTAAAATAATGAAAAGCTATTATTTATTGTAATGCAGTGTCTTTATACAATAAATATTTTGAGTATCTGAATTGCCTTTATCTGCATTGATAATATCTAATGTCTTTCTACATTTTATTGGATTTCTGACAGCGACCCTTCGAAAATTATATGAGGGAAGTATTGATTCCAGATTGAACCATTCCAAAAAACAAAAGTAGTCAAAAAACCAAGTCGCTTGCCTACCGCAACTAAGTTGCAGACCTCTTTCTATCATAATCCATATCAAAAGTGTATTTTTAAATGTCTTTATTGGTCTGTATTGTATGGGGTGTTATAATAATTTTATGACATACTTATCTAAAGGCTACGAAACTATTATTATTCTATTGATCTATTCTGTCATTCTCCACATTATACGATATTTAACTAAAAGAAGTGTTCATTTAATTAACTTTTGTGAGTTCTCTTGAATGCAGATGTCGGTTCAAAAGAGACTTTAGTTCATTTGTATATTGTAGTTGATGTTGCTGAAGATGTTGACGTTGTTCTTAGTGTGAAAGCCCGTGCCATCTAGTAAACTGTTTCAGCTACTTTTTAGTGCATTCATAATTCTGCCGATCAATATTTTTAAACTTCACGCAAGTAGATGGCAACCCATGCAACGATTTCCTCGCTACCATAGATAATATAGCCATAGAATAAGCTTCCCAAGTATGTTCGGTACTACCATAGATAACATAGCCATAGAATAAGCTTCCCAAGTATGTTCGGTGCTACCATAGATAATATAGCCATAGAATAAGCTTCCCAAGTATGTTCGGTGCTACCATAGATAAAATAGCCATAGAATAAGCTTCCCAAGTATGTTCGGTGCTACCATAGATAATATAGCCATAGAATAAGCTTCCCAAGTATGTTCGGTGCTACCATAGATAATATAGCCATAGAATAAGCTTCCCAAGTATGTTCGGTGTTGCCTAATGAAAGACAGACAGACGGTGAATCTACGCCAGTTCCGTTTTTTTACGAATTCCCAATTATTTTTTTAGTAATAGCAAGTTTTTATACAGAAGGTACAGGCAATATTATTGTTGACCTTTTGTATGTTATTGTCAAAAACAATGAGCATAGGAGAGCATAGAAACTCCCGGCACTTATTCGAAAGTATAGAAAAAATATTTTGGGGTCCTGTCACACTATTAAATATTGTTTAAAAATTTTCACCAATTAACATTTCGTGCCAATGGGAATAATTAGGTATATTTTATAGCTACATTATTTTTGTCTCAGGAGGAGGACAGTAGGACAAAGGTCTCTTCTAAATCCATTATTAATAATAAAACACAAGTCACAGTTAAAACACAGTTTATTATTTAAGTTTCGATTATTTATCGCTTTCGTTATTACATATTTGTCGACAGCCGTTTCAGATGAGCAACAATTAACAATAATTATTATTTACAAAAACAATAAACGTGATTAGACATGTGAATATTTTATTTAGCATATAGACCATATTTCAATGTTGTATTCATTAAACATTTGTTTAGTAACACAATTAAATCATTTATTTACACGTTATTTATGTACTTAGTTTACAATGTTTACTTTTAATTATTCTATTATTTTAAGTAAATATTTCGAAATTGATTCGTAATTTTCATTATTTAGTTTTAATAAGATAAGCACTGAATCACCTAATTGGCTTTTTTGTTTGCCTTACAATATTACTAAAAGTTGAAGATAAGAAGAACAAAACTAAATTTATTACTGGCTGGGAATGTGTTGTCTACGGAGAAGAAGCGAAGAATCTTCACAGTTACGTTTTGCTGTTGGACGTCATTCCGGTGCAATGTCACGAAGATATCTGGAAATAAGATAAAATTTATATTATAGCAGTCATCGTTAAAATGGTATCAATATTAAAAGAAATTTGCAACTAAAGTGCATTTGAACTTTATTGAAAACTAGTGACACCGCCCTCGCTTCGCTTCGAGAAAAAAAGGAGCCTAAGTTACTTCTTATTCCATTAGCTATCTGCCCCTGAAAGTCCCATTAAAATCGGTCCAGCCGTTCTAGAGATTAGCCAGAGTAAAAAGACAAACAGGCACTCCAATTATATTTATTCGTATAGATAAACTGACATTTCGTTTCACAAATTAAATCAAATTTTAAAAGTACTGCTTACCAAAGGTTAGACGGTAGAATCGTATAATTTTCAATGGTTCGCCTTCTGTTGTTGACGACGGTGAAGATATCTATGAAGATGACGATGTTGTTGACAGGCACGTAGGCAGCTCTGGCGATATTTGCGACACCAAAATCTGGACAAAAAGTGTAGTATCTGCAGAAGCTTCAGCTTCTACAGTAGGTTATTTACCTACATTTACATCAATGCCATATTGAATTATAATTTACTAAAAAATATGTCATCATAAATTACAATTTAAGCACCAGTACAAAAAATAAATCGACGTTTTACGGCAGCTTACAAGGAAAGTCAATTTAGTTTGAAATGATTGTTCAAAATGAAGATCATTGAAAATATTTTGATATTTTTACCAGTTTAATAATATCGTCATCAATTGTAGTACGTTCTTATTTCAAAGAGCTCTTTCTAAACCGTGTAGACTACCGTTAAACTTCTAGGATATTTCAAAATGATCTTTGTCGGTTCTGTATACATTTTTGTGAACATGTAAGCATTTTAACACTGAACAGAAAACTTGTACAATTTTCTTAAATGTCACTAATAAAACTGTATGTGGCGTTAAGACTACAACATCACACAGCGGCATAAATAGGGGTACAAAATACATCAACTTTAGGGTAGTAACACATATAAGTCCAGAATGTTAGAATGTAAGTGTCTGACATCTTGTAAAATGACTTTGAAAGTACTTTTTACGTCTTAAATAATAATCAAAACCAAGTTCAAGTTTTAAGAATACTTTTGTGTGAAACTTTAAAAAGCGATTATACCGATTGAACAGAAAAATAACAACGATGAGACAGTAAGTCATTCCCTCCTTGATATATCTTCACAGTCATTCCCCGCCATATGCCATCCCAAACCCAAATGCGAATTCCCGCGCTAAGCTTAGTTGGTAAGCCAAAGTTCTCAAATCAACTTCGAATTGTACGCTCACTCATACTCCGAGTATCTTCAAGTTCACATTAGGCTTAGACATCCAAACAGGGTTTTACTAAACTTCTCCGCGCTTGACCACTCTTTTTTGGAAGAAAATTACCGATCTGTATAAGTCAATGATACCGATTGACCAAGTTCTGAGGGTTATTTCACTGTGCACGATGGCCACTCCATTTAGTCTTTTTATAATTTCACTATGCATAACGATTTTGAAAACATAACCGTAAAATAAAAATAAAAACACCGTAGGAAATCCTTTCAAATTTCAAATACAATTTTTGTTTTAACTGCATTTTTACATGTTATGATTTAAAAGCTGCTAACATGGCGGCCTATTTCATGAAATACTAATTTAAAATTAACAATGCAATTAAAAGCGTGCTTACTAGGCTCAGGCTAAGATTTGGCAAAGCAAACACATAATTACCAAATGTCTTAATTTTAAAGATACAATAGTGTATATTACTACACAGTCATGATCAATTTATAGTTTACAAGCTGCCAACATGGCGCCTGTGTTATAAAATAAAAATTTAAAATTAGCAATACAGTGAATAGCGTGTCTATTAGGCTCAGGCTAAGATTTGGCAAACACATAATTACCAAATGTCTTAATTTTAAAGATACAATAGTTTATATTACTACACAGTCAAGATCAACACCAATGTAAGAATTCAGAAGGAAAACATTATTAATTTATAAGTTCAGATTGTTATCATACCAATTAAATGTACTATCGAACAAATTGATTCGTGACCCACCTCGCCGACAGTTCGTTTGTAATTTTGGCAAAGTCAAATTCGTTTTCTTGTCGGGCGTGGCGTTGCACTTACGACGTTTTAAATATTATTAAACTTCAGAAACATCACTCAGTCAGATGTCAAAAAATTATAATATTCTAATCATGTCTCTGATTCTAATAATCTAAACATTTACATGATCTAAGATTGAAACTAAAAAGTCAGCAAAATTTATAATAATGGCTAATTTTAAACAAGAAATAGCGCGGATTATAGTGTGAGTAAGCCTGTAGTATACGGGAAATATCATGGGAGCTGAATATATCTCAAAACACAGCGAGAAAGTGAATCCAACGTAATGCTGAAGATGGTTCCTTAGAAGACAGGCGAAGACACAACCATGGCGTTCATCGAATCACACTTGGATAGGCGAGAGCTATGCAACTGCATTATGAAGAACATCCCTTTCTTCCGACTCGTTATTTTGCAACAATTTATGATGTTTGTTTGTAAATAATAAGAGATTATTTATTGCATGGCACTGGTTTGCATTATAGAAATCACGCCCAGAGAGTTAACGGAGTTAACAGAGTCTTAACGGATGCACCGCATTTTTACTGGACTAACACCATCTTCTCCGACGAAAAATCTTTTAGAACATCACAGCATGGTCGTGTAACTTTGTTGCGTTACCAAAAGAGACGATATGCATAATATAATTTTAAATATTTTTTTAATTGTTTGTTGTTTATTTAAGTCCATAATTAAATATTATTATTCTTTCATTTTTTATTTGAGCTGTTTTATTTCCTTATATTGCACGTTTATTTTACCACTAATGTGCGAAAATTAGTTACTGTAGACTAACTTTGTTGATGATTTAGTCAATTTTAAGTTATTTGGCTAAGAATATTAAACCTAGTACAGAAATTCATTCAATTTTTGTATATAAGGTAAGCGACAAACCTTGTATAGTTTCAGACATTTCAGGAAAATACCAAAAAATATGTGAATAATTTATGAATCTATATCTTGTTATTATTACAAGAAGTTAATGGAATAAACATTGAAAATTACGGATTTATTTCATAATTAAAAATGGCTTGAGAAATGTCGCTAACAGTAGTTAAAAATATAACTATTATTGGGTATTGGCAATGTAAACTATTTTTTCATTTTAATGGTAACATACCAATTCAAGACGATTTATAGGAAGCAAAGTTCTCATCAGTCAGTAACTGTCAGTGCCATTTTAAATAATAACAAGTCGGTTTCCAAGACAACAAACGTTTAAGCGAATTTCGACCTAATTTCGTTTGAATGGCTGGAGGAAAATAAGCATATGGTGGGTCACGAATCAATTTGATCGATAGTACATACCATTGTCCTTAAAATTGAATACATAAAAATACATTTGTTTAAGACAACATTCTATAATTGTATTAATCTTACGTAATATTGCGTGCTATTTGGATCTATAAGTTCACGAAAAATCACTAACAAGCAATACATTGTGTTAATATGCAATCTACAATTATTTGAGGCGACAACTCTAAATACATTAAGCAACTAACATGGTTTGTGACAGTTTGGTAATGAATCTGTAAAGCTGAAAGCATTTAGAAAATATTACGATACTTAAGGTGAAGTTAGAGAAAGAGACATTATAATGGTGATTATTTTAATAATAATAATTTTATTAACATGATACCCGTATAAATCCATTACTCATGTGTACAATTTATGAATGTACCAATATCGCCAAAGTATGATTTTAAAAACTCAGTCACGAGTATATTACACTTATCTATGTATTGAAAAATGTGCACTAAATATCTTATCATGTGTCTATTTCTACACCAAATCTTATACTAATATAAAACTGTCACGGACACAATTCTGCGCTGGATTTTTTATTTTTTTATTTTAATGCACGTACACTTTGTTTTTGAGACCAAAACATTTCTTTTTTTTATTTATTGTCTGCTCTGTGTTCGGGATTCACGCGGATTTAACTAATTTAGATGTAACTTGGTATGTTCAGGACATATGACAGGGATGGCTGTTAGATAGTTTTTACTCCTGGAGTGGTTTTGTCCCCGCGATAGGTTCAAAGGCGACCCGGAAACCGGAAATGTAAGATGGAACTTGATAAGTTTGTAGCTTACATGACGAGGATCGTCTTAGGATACTTTCTATCTCCTTCTTTTTTATTCCCACACTATAATAGATTATAGTGTGAAATATGACAGGGCTTGTTCTACAATACTTTTTATGCCAGAGAACGGTCTTGATACCATGGGATATTATGGAAAATTCTACCAATACAATACTAGGGCATGCTACTATTAAGTTAATACATAATAATGTAGCTTAAGTGTTTGCTTACTAGTATTATACACCTACCAGTACAAAAAGAGATAGACATTGTATAATAAGAGACGAATAAATATTGACTATACTATACATAGACGACAACAATTTTTCAACAAATCGCTCATCCAATAGAATAACGACGTAATTACCAAAAAGTCGAAAATTTTCTTTTTAATGTCATTGATAAGTTCACGTTAATAAAGTTCTATCCATGACAAAAACAACAATTATGTTTACGGTAGTAATTATGTCATTATTCTATTGGATGAGCGAAATGTCTACACCGATATAAAAATAGATTTTATGTTAACTTTGACTGAATTCATACATATCCCTTAAACAGACTGACATTACGAGAAAGAGATATATGAAATTAGTGTTTCCCAAACTACCGAATCGCTACCAATGGCGGGTCAAATACGAATATTAAATGGGTGCTGATTGAATGATAATTGATGAAAATTGATGAAATTCTCTGAAGTTAAGAATATTATTTGATTTGTGTCGTCTGACTTAAGTTTGGGAACCACTGTACAGAATCATAAAGGAACAAATTAAAGGGGTGATATACGTGAACGACCTTGCGCTGTTATGCTTAACGGTACTGTACGCTTATTGGATGATTTCATATACGATATTGACGTTATTGGATGATGTAATTGTATTTTACATTTTTGGAAACCATTTTCGTCTGCTTTGTATTGAGTAGAGTAATATTTTTTTTAATTGTACCTACTGATAAAAGCGAGGTAATACAACACAGACAAAAAAACACCCAATTCACGTATATCCACGCCTTAAATCGTATCTTTTCTAGAATAATATAATTATTGAAAGGACGATGAATAACGTGGTAATACTCCATAACTGTTAATTTACATCGAAAGGAAAAATGGAATGTTTGAATTTTTTTTTTTACATTTTGAAAATAATTTTTATCACACTACTTGTCCAACACATACCACTGTTAAACAAAACTTATATAGCCTGACCAGGAAAATAAAAAACCTGGACAAATGGCGCTCTAATCGCTTTTCTTATAGTAACACTGAGTCACAGAGTACTTTGTCACTGAGTGTAGTCATGTCACGCACAAAAATCTCACAGAAACAATGAAACTTACACCACGCTTCGAAAAACGAACTTTGACAGAAATTGACACTTGACATTTTAAAGTTACTGTTGCCATTAGAAGAAATTAGTTCCATTAGTTTTCCGCAACATGGTGAGGTTTTTTATTTTCCTGGTCAGGCTATAGGTACCTAATAACATGGATTTTTTTCAATTACAGCACTATGTAGAATCTACTCTATGATAGTTAAAAAAAGGATTTTAAAGTATATTTTCTTACATTTTTGGTATTATGAGTTTATAAGGTTACTAAAGGACCCCAGCAGACTTCGTTCTGCGCAATATAGTTAGGTCGTCCCATTAGAGTTCCACATACTCCCGTTCTTAAATTTTTTAAAACCTATGGTAAATTCTCCCAACATTAAATGAATTTTATTATGAGGACTTTTAAATTTTTTTAATACTTTAACCAGTCCCTTGAAGTATTTCGACATTAGCACCACCTACCACTTCCTACTGTAGCTCCAAACCATACTCGGTACTTCTAAAATACATCACAAAATTTTTATTACAACCGGTCGAGCCGTTTAGGAGGGGGTCTGTGACAAACACACGTACACTATTTTTAAATTGAGATAATTAGAAAAGAAGGGCTAAATATCTATTGAGAGTTTGATATATACAACACTACTACTATTTACTTATCATGGGTTTTTTTTCTTGATTCCTTAATTCTACGAGTATGTGCATTTAGAGTTAAAACAAAACTACGTGTCTATTTATAAATTACAACACTTATACTATTTACTTATCTGGGCTTTTTTCTTGAATTCTTAATTCTACGATTATGTATGTGCATTTAGATTGACAACCAAACTTTTTTTTATTATAAGTTGTGCATACAGCTCAAACGTGACAAAAAATCCGACCGTTTAAAGTAGGGACGAGCTTTTCCTTTTTCAAAAAAGTTCTAAGTGACTTCTTCTGATAGTGCCTACTGTGCGCTGGTCTTCCGATGATACCACATTATAAATAATGGATGTAACGTGAAATATTCCCTCTTGATGTGATGATTACTCGTTGAACATTAC
Source organism: Lerema accius (assembly GCA_001278395.1). NCBI lineage: Eukaryota > Metazoa > Arthropoda > Insecta > Lepidoptera > Hesperiidae > Lerema > Lerema accius. The sequence continues at coordinate 90,086 of LGAG01000695.1, read as the reverse complement.
TTCTGCCGATGGTATTAATAGGGACTGACGATGGTTTTATCAAGGGCTTCATGATTTTTTTTTGAAACTCATCTTCTTCTTTTTTCGTTTATTCGTTGTTTGATTAGCAATAATTCCCGGTGAGGCTTGAACCAGTTGACATCTTACTGCCTTGTTGCGGTTTCGTTAATTTCTAATTTTAATTATACTTAGTTTACATGAGTTATTTGAAATAATAAAGAAAAGAAAAAAAAACCTAAATGTAGGTAAATAACCTACCTTTGGAGAAATGCAGCAATACCCGTAGATTAGATGATCCCCCTCTTATGTCTGTTACCCCTCACACTGTGCGAGGAGACCCGTGCCCAGCAGTAGGATGCTGCGATGCGCTGCGATGATGATGATGATGATGTCAGTTTCAATTGATAGAACTTCATTGGGCACGTTACAACCTAAAAAAAAATTGTGGATGAGTACTCTGAAGAAAAATAACCAAAAGAATCATAATAATTATCCAAATCTAACACAAGACACGTCTGTTTTAAATCGAACATCGTGAAAAATTGTGTGCGCTGCACATGCTGTTAAAAAATGTAAGACTTTTTGTAAGAAAAATAAAAAAGAAGATTTATTTTTTAGCTTTCTTGAATTTTAAAATTCTGACAAAAGTATCTTTTAATCGGCACGCGTTGCAAAGGTGACAATTTCGAAAAATTAAAGTATTTAGTTGGTCTATCGCACAGTTTTTACGCCGTGTTCGTTACTTTAGTCTGATGCATATATGATTTAAATTGATAATAAAAAAATTTAATGTTAGCAAAGAAATAAGTGTAATAAGTAAGTGTGTTCCTCGGTTGTTTTGATCATAAATGTGTAAAATAAACACTTAAACTTACCTTTTTATGTTAATGGTTTGATAACTAGACATTCATAACTGGCTAGGTTGTCGAAGCTGCAAATATTTCCTTTTCATTGCTTTTCCTGTTATTTCTTTCTTTGGACAGCCCACCTTTTGATCTGCGAAGTAAAGCAGTATCTGCAGAAACAATCACGCATGATTGTTTCTGCAGTAGGTTGTTTGCGTTCCCTATTTCATTAGGTACAATTACGAGTAGCTTTTATAATATTTTTACGACATCAATAATGCTATTTTAGAATATAAGATTTTTCATTCCTTCTGCTCTGAAATACGAACAAACAATAGTGGTACTCAATACACTCATTTTTTGTGCAATATCAGCAGTCATCTAAACGTTAAACATTTGCACTATACAAATTTTATCAAGCTAGTGTTTATCTTCTCAGTTCTTATGAGTTCGGCTGTTTTAACTCACTTTAACCACAACTTAATTTGAGTGTATTGAACCCACATTATTAGGTCGTGCGATCCCTTGTAGCGTACAACAAAGAGTAACATTTAGGATGACACATGTGATTAAACTTTTAAAGGGGATATAATAAATTAGATGACAGTGATTACATAAGTGCACAAAGTAGGAAAGAGGCAGATGATCTTTTCTTACGTTTGAATAACTACTTCTTGATAATTATGAATATTACAGTCATAACTAAGATGTTGTGAGTTTGAGAAGACATTTCGAAACCATATGGTGCAATCTTTAAAATTCTACACAACACACTGTTTTAATCCTAGCATAATATATATATTTTTTTATTTAAGAGTAGATATTTTTTAAATAGAAGTAGACTAAAAACTAACGGCGTCAACTGAAATACGCTTTAGTTTATTTATCGCCGTTAACAGTGATCTACAATTACAGGTAGTGATACCAACTGGATACCCAATAAGTTAATTTATTGCGTTGGTTTTATGCGGTGTTATTTCAACGTAAAGGAACTGTATCCTGCTCTTATATACCACTATTACCGGGTCTACAAAGTTATTTTGTTTAGTATTTGTTGACGCCTTTCAGAAACTTGGCCTAAAATAATAATATTATTGAACTAGGTTTATTTTCTTAATGATTACAATTACTAAGAAAAACGCTATTTATCTCCATTGATTACGAGTAGGTTATATCTTAAGCCTATTGTAAAGGGCCTTGGTACTAATTATATCGAAATATGAATTTAAAATTGCATCATTAAACTAAGTTGCAAATAAATATAATTTTTTATTCAAATTAATAAGATTTTACAGCAATACCGATCGGACAATCATAATATTATGTATGTGGACGTCGTTAGCGGTAGTCTACATGAAGAGATGCCATAACTCTTTCATTTTGAAGTCTTAAGTAGCTTTAGATCCTAATTAGTTTGACCTTGTATTGATCCGGTCTTTCTTCTTATTATCATAAAAACAGCCCTGTTCAAATATACCACCACTACCGAGTAAAATCAGCTGTTATTTTTTGTTCTAAATTGTTACCGACGAGGTTTTCAAAATATAAAAGTTTTTTTTTCTAATGAAAACAGTAATAAGTAGCATGAAATGTTTTTTTATTTTGACTGATATAATTCGAAAATATTTTTTAAAATTAATAGTTCTACGGAAAATTTAAGAAGACGTTGGATTTTTTTAACGTTTACTTAATATTTTATGCTTATACGTATTAACAATTTTTTTTTTTACTTTTCCTTCAAATTACATACCTACAATAGAACACATACTACAATTATTATTGCTTGCTACTAAAACTTTTAGATCTAGGGTGCTATAAACTTCAAGTGCATTGTAAACGATATTTTGTGCTTATGATAATTTACGATAAAATTGATACAATAATAAATTTTTCATATTATTTTAAGTGTTATTAAAAATCTACGAGTGACTTTTTTTAAAGAGGAAGATTTTTTGTTAAAAAGGCAGGTTAAAGGAAGGGAAAATTGTAACTGAAGCAACTTTTCGATCATGTATTATTCTGTTCAATTCCACCGCATACAGTCCGATCTCGATTGCCATGATTCTCGGTTAATTTCCTTATGCATCCATTAGTACTTTCTCTTCTGCATATAACACCATAAATAATCATTATGGGTAATGCACATATTCCCTTCAGTTAATTAAACCAGTCTTTCAAGATTTTGATGACCAGAAACGGACTGTAAATGCTTGTTTTCGGATCGAAACATGAGTTGCACATGTTAAAGAAAAGGGTAAGGAAAGTAAATTGCTTAAAAGAAATAGAACAATCAAAGGTTTCACAGAAATTAAAATATCAAAAAAAATTAACGACCTGACTTAAAATTAAATACAGTATAATGACATACATTTAAAAAGAATCCATAGGTATTTCTAACCTAGGTTAAAATTTTGTATGAAACTTGAAAATATAGTAGAAGACTACGTGTTATTATAATAAGAGGTAAAATGTGTTTTTTTTATAACAGAGATATACAGTAGGAATGAACCTACCTTTATGTGCGTTTTCTTGAATAAAATTGTTCGTAGAATAAAATTTATTGCGTTTCAAATATCCATATCCGGCCATTGTCGTTTTTTCCTGAATTTCTTGTGTGATATTTCCATTCCAGACCTGAATAAAACAAGTTGTAAATGAGTACCATATTTAAAAACGTTCCATATGCAAAAAAAATCTAAAATCCACTATTATTTATAGCAAAAAAGAAGATGAGATGCCCTATTTTACTATAAATAATATTTTAATAACCACGAAAGCAAAATGGTTTATAGTAAAATGGAAATTGAAACTTACATTGTCTCAATAATGATGACTATTAGGAGTCAAGTTGACAAAACCGGGAATGACAGCAGTCCTTTGCTCTTTAATCTTTCATATTTCTTGCTTGCGCAGCCCATCATTTGATCTGTGAACTAAAGTAGTATCTGCAGAAACAATCAGGCTTGATTGTTTCTGCAGTAGGTCACCTTTCCCTTTAACACTAATTAGTAATAATGACGGATATATGAGTTTGCGTTCTTATCTACTGAAGCTTAAATATGCCTTTAAACATTTTTATAATAATATTTATGAATTCTTGAATTACAGATTCTACAATTTCTAAATATCACGGCAATCAATACACTTAACTTATGTGACACAATTAGCTATACTCTCTTTAATTGTATTAGATGTTCACTTTCCCGTATGTTAATGAATTTATTATTAGTTCAATTTATTTTTATTGCCCATTCCGTTCAAGCTTACATTTCCTAAAATTGAAGCCAAGTTTATTGACGCCGTTTTGTTATTAAGGATTTAATTCCTTCTTAAAGCATACAAATCGAAAGTGCGACAATGACATAACAACTACACATCTGATTAAATATGAGTATATTTGAAAAAGTAGAGTACAATTAAAAAATATCAATAATCAAACCTAAACTGAAGTAGTTTTAATAAAATTTAAAACCACGCAAGAATTTCTATGAAGCTTAAAATTCAAAAGACCTACATACTAAATATTTTTTTGTATTTTTGCCGCTTATCATGTGACGTTGCTAATCCTAACATTGACTTTATAAAAATGGGATTATTTTTTATTTAAAAGTTAGTGTACAGTTTAACATTACACACAGAGACATTATAATTAAATTAGAGATACCTACAAACTAACTGCTTTTTACCTTTCATATTTTTTAAAATGAAATTCTCGATATAAAATCGAATTATAGTGAAGTGCATAATATAATATTATAATACTTCATTTCTTAATCCTATTCCAGCCAGCCAGATTAGCATCAGCTTACCTATATTTAACAGACGTCCACTAAACTAATACTGTCCGTATTGTGCGCCATTAGTAGAGATTTATACGAGTTAATAAAAACTGGCAGATTTAGGTGGTGATTGGTATCACTTCGGTGGTCAATATAAATCTAAACCTACTCGTATACACCACTATTACTGGGTTAAAAATGTTATTTCGATAAATTTTCGTTGACGCCTTTCAGAAACTTGGCCAATTAATTTACTACTGATTATACTTCTATAATAACAATAAAAATTATAAAATGATTATTGTGTCAAATCTACGCACTAAAATATCCATAGTGAAGACAGAGAGTCAAATTACTGCATCAGATCTTACGTCTTTATCTACATTAGACGTGTTCATTACGACATCAAAACGCGTTAATCAAGATACTCCAAGGTGAAGCAGCGACAATCAATACGATAAAGTGCGTGAGCGCCGTTAGTGATAGTTTACACATACAGATAGTACAAAAGGTTCGTTGAAAAAACAAATTGGTAACGAATTAACTTACCAATGTATTTTATTTAATAACGCCTATACCTGTCTACGTATACTACCACTACCGGGTAAAACAGATATTATTATGACACGCATTGTTGCCGATTGCTTCATCGAAAAGGTGATCAAAGAATAGTATTAGGACTAAAACAATATCTATTAAAATGATAACGATAAATTGAGTTCGAAATTTCACATTTTGTGTCGCAATATTTTGTATTATAAATAATGCTGTTGAGCAGGCATCGAATGTAGATACAGATATTCGTTACATTTTCTTCAAGATTATAAAATGTTTGATCCTCAAAGGTGTTTAGTAAGTAAAACTTTTTGACACTTCACTTAACATGGACATTAAATAAAGACACACCGATAAGAATTCATAAAAACCTATATCAAGTATTAAAAGAGTTAAGATAAAAACACGTGTTCTAATTGATACAATTATAAATGAATATTATAGCGACAAGACGAAAGATTTTAAACTAAAAAAAAATATCAGAAAAAGGATTATTAAGGAGGAAGGAAAATCCAGGAAAAGGATTTATAGGATTATAACTCAGTGGTGAATTCGTTCGAATAAGCCAGTATCATTTTTCAAGTCCGTATCCAATCTTAATAACCATAAGAGTTTAAATAATGCATCCTGTAGTAGTGTATAGTGTTTATCGCAGTTTTCTAGCAAGATGAATTCTTTTCTTGCTGCCTTTAATGTTTTAGTGAAAATTCTGTGGCATTACAAATCCCACAGGATTTCGATGGATACAAGTTCGAAACTGACTGTAAATTATTACTTTAGGACGAAGACATGAGTTGAGGTTTCAAGGAGAGTGAGGTATCGAGGGTAGTGCCAAGGAAAGTCTGCAGTAATTGTGCCTTAGAGCTAAGTAAATTATGTAGCAATTATGCCTTAAACAAGGCATACTCTAAACACTTATAGAACAGGAAGACTCAGGATAATATAACAATGCAAAAATAATTAACGAAATCTTGACTAAAAAAATAATCCAAATAAATAAGTTGAGGATTTGAAATGAAAGTTAAACATAGCAGAAATAAATGTAGGGTTAATCTATCTCACATCTATTATATTAGACATAACTTTTTTTGTTTTTTGTTTTTATAGACACACAGTAGGAGATGACCTACCTTTAAATCCGTCGCCTTCAAATATTCGCAGTAAAAGTAGCATCTGAACCAGCAACATGAAAGTGACGTGTTAATTTAGATTCCTTGTTTATTTGGTACTCGGTATTGATTACCATATACTGCTCGTTTTTGTTGTATATTTTTCCAAGCAAACCTGAAAGCCAATTCATTAATAACATAATATGCTATTCGAATTCAAGTAACACATCATGTTAAAAAATCGGTCTGTTTCATCTGTGTAGTTACATTAATGGAACTTGGCCGACTAACCCAAGAAAAAGGTGGGACGACATCTGTGAGGGACATTTCTGATGAGAATAAAATTAAATACGTTTCCTCTACCAAAAAGGTAATGGGCAATGAGTATAATGCCCGGTCAATTTAATTATTTTAATATAATTTCAATTATCAAATTGCTCTCTCATTTGGGGCATTTTTCGCAATCATATCATAAATACATGTAGTGTTTAGATTTTTTTAATAAATGTTTCCGAACGACGTTGTGTGAGCGGGATGCATGACAGGTGAGTGAGAGAAAGAGCGGAAGAAGGAAGGAGGCTAATTTTTTAAGATGGCGAAAAATACCTATGTAAACCTAGCAACCAAGTATGCGATAATCGAATTTAAGTACTTTCATTCGATTGTACCCGGAGTGTACCCGATTGTACCGTTTTTAAAATCGTTTGTACCTCAAAGGCTTGAAAGTTATAGGGGTAGTAAGTTACTCCATACTAAATAATTGAATAAAAAATTATTTTGAGAACAATTAAATAAAAAACTACTCAATCGTTTGTACCCGGAGTGTACCCAATCGAACCGTTTTTGAAATCGTTTGCACCCCAAAGGGTTGAAAGTTATAGGGGTAGTAAGTTTCTCCAAACTAAATAATTGAATAAAAAATAATTTTGAGAACAATTAAATAAAAAATTACTCAATCGTTTGCACCTCAAAGGGTTGAAAGTTATAGGGGTAGTAAGTTTCCCCATACTAAAAACTTCCAAAAAAATTAATTTTAAGAATAATGAAATAAAAAGTTACTCAATCGTTTGTACCCGGAGTGAACCCAATTGAACCGTTTTTGAAATCGTTTGAACCTAAAAAGGTGGAAAGTTATAGGGATAGTAAGTTTCCCCATAATAGAAACTTCCAAAAGATTTAATTTTGAGAATAATGAAATAAAAAGTTACTCAATCGTTTGTAACCAGAGTGTACCCAATTGAACCGTTTTTGAAATCGTTTGTACCTCAAAGGGTTGAAAGTTATAGGGGTAGTAAGTTTCCCCATACTGAAAACTTCCAAAAAATTTAATTTTGAGAATAACGAAATAACAAGTTACTCAATCGTTTGTACCCGGAGTGTACCCAATCGAACCGTTTTTGAAATCGTTTGTACCTCAAAGGGTTGAAAATTATAGGGATAGTAAGTTTCCTCATACTAGAAATTTCCAAAAATAAAATAGTACTGGTATTATTTTATATTATTTTTAATGTCATGTTAAAAATTACTTACTTAATATTGGAATATATAACAAGTTAAAAATAACAAATTTCGATACAAAAATATAAATATAACAAAATATGGAAGTTTCTTGTATGGGGAAACTTACTAGCCCTATAACTTTCAACCCTTTGAGGTACAAACGATTTTAAAAACGGTTCGATTGGGTACACTCCGGGTACAAACGATTGAGTAACTTTTTATTTCGTTATTCTCAAAATTAAATTTTTTGGAAGTTTTTAGTATGGGGAAACTTACTACCCCTATAACTTTCAACCTTTTGAGGTACAAACGATTTCAAAAACGGTTCGTTTGGGTACACTCCGGGTACAAACGATTGTGTAACTTCTTATTTCATTATTCTCAAAATTAAAATTTTCGGAAGTTTTTAGTATGGTGAAACCTACTACCGCTATAACTTTCAAACTATGCACGTCCTAGAAATTTGGTTTATAGGAGGAAGGCTTACTACTCCCCCTCTACCCATTCCCCCCATCCATGACCTTGAACGCCGGTACCGGATGTCTATAGTTTACCCAAACCGAGACACGTGTCAAATATTTTCGGGTAAAGAACCTATACGAAAAATTTTAAAGGTGTATCTTTAAAACTTACCAAGTTACAGGCTTGTTGTGTTGCACCTCTGACCTGCCTAGGAACATGGTCACTGCGTGCGACGAAGCCGCTCGAGCGGCGCGGCACGGCGGCGCGCTCGCACAGCTGATTGATGACGTCACTCGTTGTAGCATACAACACACGTATTTGTTCACACTGACACTTATTATTTTATGATAATCATATGTAGCATAATAACTGCTCAAAATGACTGCGACTCAAACCGAGCGGCGCGGGCGGCGTCTGAAAGAGCGTCAAAGCCTGCCGCGCGGGCGGCTTCCGATTGACCGTCAAAGCGTGCCGCGCGGGCGGCTTCCAATTGACCGTCAAAGCGTGCCGCGCGGGCGGCTTCCGATTGACCGTCAAAGCCTGCCACGCGAGCGGCTTCCGATTGACCGTCAAAGCGTGCCGCGCGGGCGGCTTCCGATTGACCGTCAAAGCGTGCCGCGCGGGCGGCTCCCGATTGACCGTCAAAGCCTGCCACGCGGGCGGCTTCCGATTGACCGTCAAAGCGTGCCGCGCGGGCGGCTTCCGATTGACCGTCAAAGCGTGCCGCGCGGGCGGCTTCCGATTGACCGTCAAAGCGTGCCGCGCGGGTGGCTTCCGATTGACCGTCAAAGCGTGCCGCCGCGCGTAACTCGCTGCCGCCCAACAAGAATAATATTTTAGGGAGTCCAAATATTAATCTTTTTTAAATATTTTTCGGATAAAATATAACATGGTTTAAAAATTATTGCAATCGATTCAGTTACTGATTCTGAACAAACTACTTTCAGGTTTCGTATGTACCAAAAATCACCTTGTATAGAGTGTCCGAGGCCAGACTCATCCAGGATGGCCGAGATGTAGTGTTTAGATTTTTTTTTAAATGTTTCCGAACGACGTTGTGTGAGCGAGATGCATGACAGGTGAGTGAGAGAAAGAGCGAAAGAAGGAAGGAGGCAAATTTTCTAAGATGGCGAAAAATTGTGTGTTCGTAAAGGTGTCAGTGAGCACAAAATGTTTTTAAATAAGGTGTTAATTTTCATGATCCCACATACATAACTTTAAAAAATTGGAGATGCGTCATCATTTAATAAGACAAATTTTTTCATGTAGTTATATGTATAGTAAGCAAGACTTGTAAAAATATTGAAACTTACATTTCCGTGACGACCAGGAATGACGACGAATGACGAACCAGGATCTTGATTGTCAGTTCGTCAAAGACGCAAATATCTTCTCTATCCCGTTTATATTATCTCAATGTGCACAGCCCACCTTTGATCTGTGAAGTAAAGCAGTATCTGCAGAAACAATCACGCATGATTGTTTCTGCAGTAGGTTGTTTGCGTTCTCTATACGAATATACAGACATAATAAGGGACTTATTATAATATTTTTATTGATGCACTCCAAATAACAATTCCACCAAAAAATTATAATATACTTCCGGTATTTGAAAAATACATAATACCGAAAGTCAATACACTGAACCTTTGTGCGATACCAGCTTTGCTTTGTAAGTGCAGTTGCACTAAACATTAATAAATATTGATGTTAGTTTTATAGTTGCTCTTGAATGTGGCTGAATTATATTTTGTAGACGTCCGTTTTGTAAAATACTCGGCGTGTGAACCAAGAAAACAATGGTTGGGGTGGATGGATGGGTGGGAATAAGGATGGATGTTTTGCGTGGGAGTGGTAGATAACATGGGAGTGCAAAGGTGACAGGGAAGTAAAAAAAAAAACTTAATTCCGTCCTCAAACAAAACTGAGAACTGTGCAAAAGGAGTCTAAACATCCGAGCTCGCCTTGCCACAACTTAAACGGCGTGTATTGAAAATACGTTCACTAAATTAATTACGATTGATTAAAAAGATTTCGAGAAAGTGCAGGAACGGTTGCTGATTAAATCTATATGAATTATTTGTCAAAATATTACTACTAAAGTTCTACATTGAAAAGACATTTCAAATTAATTTTTAACTGAATTTTAAATACTACAAAATGTAACATTTTACTAAATACAATAACCATATTTTTTATTCAAAAGTAGATCATGTGGAGACATAACTTAGTGCAAATAGAAAATAACGGCGTCAAATTGTTGTCTGTTGTTATATGAGTTTTTTTTAATATTAATTTTGAAACAACAATTTGATGCTAAAATATTCTAATAAGATAATCTTGAAGTAACGGAAATTATTACAATCAAACGTGGGAGCGCCGTTAGCGGTAGTTTACAAGTACAGATAACGAAAATCTTTAGTTAGGGTAACACTTTGACTGCGTCAATATTATCGTGATATATTTGACCTGCAACTTTGCTCATATTCTTAATTTTAAAGAGACACATCACTGTTCATGTATACCACCACTATCCAGGTAAACAGATATTTTTATCAATCTTCTGCATTGATGGTAATAAGTTGAAAGTAATATATAATATAGCCGTTACTCTAAATAAAAATATTGATTTTGTAAAATTATCGAAAGGCGTCGAAGTTTTAATCCCATAGGTTGTTGAATAAAAAAAATGAGACTCCTATAAACATGTAAGTGCATTAACCCTATTATCCTACAGTACACATACACTACGGTAAAGGCTTTGATTGACTAAAGTACACATACTCGTACACTACGGTAAAAGCTTGATTGCCAAAAAAGACACATTGTTTATATCTAGTATTATTATAACTATTTCAAAGTGCATAGAACGATACTTGTGCAACAATTTTTTTTTCAAATTTTTTTTTTACTATATTAATTATAGGTAGAAAAATGGAAGCAACAGCTTTAAAACACGTTTTGTTAAAAAAGAAGGGAAATAAAAAAAAGAGTAGAAAAGGCGGAATCAGTATTTCGGTCAATCGAACCCAGTGTTCGTTTTACTTTTAGCTTGTGTTCTCAGTTTATATGCAATCTTCAAACTTCATGCCACATGGATGCAAGTAATTTCTGCTAAAACTTTGTTTCAATTTATTTCCGGTGTTAAGGCAACTCATCAAAACTGTAGATGTAAACTTTTTCAGTATAATCATCTAGACATTCCAAATTCGGCAGATGAAAATTAACTGGACATACAAGCTCACTTTAGGACCGAAACCTTATTTGGAAAATTAGGGAAGAGGAATTCATTAGAGGAAGACGAAGAAGAAGGGTCAAGAGATTTTTAAAATTAATTTCCTTAAAGAGTAAAGTTTTACAATATACTGGAAGAACATTGCACAGGTAAAGTTTAGCTGTATATAATAAGAAATATAAGTTATTGTTTTTTTCTTTTTCTTTTTTATAACAACATAGACACACAGTAGGAATTAACCTACCTTGATATTTGGTTTCTTGAAATTTCGCCATATGAAGAATATCAATCAAGTAGCAATATTTTGTGCAGCTTTAGGTGTTTTTGAAGCAACGTTCAATTGACATCTCTCTTTGAATTACAATTTCTTCCTCTTGACTTGTCGTGCCGTAATGTGTTCTCAAGTAGACCTGGAGGACAAGACAATGTATGTATTAGATGGTTGATCATTGCATATTGGTTGAGATAAGAGGATATTTACCAAAAGTTATGTAAAAACTAAGAACATTGATAGAATTATTAAGTCAAAATAAGGCAACGTACCTGAATGGTTGACAAAATTTCTAAATCTTCGTTTCAGTAAGAATCTGAATTCGCCAGCACTTTTTCAATTTATTATCTTTCATCATCGTCCTCTTTTTTATATTTGTCATCTATATCTCCATCATTACTAACAAAACCCTCCAGTGGGTCCGGTGGGTAGATATTTATTCAGCTTTTTAACAAAACATAATTAAGAGGACGTGATGTATCTACCCACCGTGGTTGCCGTCGAAGTATCTACATTGTTCAGGTGTAGAGGAAAAATATTAATATACCTACACTCAGGAGCAAATAAGCCGACTCAGTTCACTCAAAGTAGCAACAGTAGTTCTTTTTCTACATTTCCTTTCATTATTTTTAGTATGACAATAAAACAAGTAGATACCGTTTAAAAGTTGATTTGGTAACAGATAAAATGATTTCAAAAAGTCAATATAACAATAAACTAGACTAAAAATGAGACCCATTACTTCACCGTGTCATAGAATTCGGTAACTTATTACATAATTTGTGATGACGTTTATACGTAGCCGAATTATTAAAGTAGTTATGTAGTTGTACGTAAAAAAGGGCTTATACTCAATTTATCTAAGTTCCAAAACATGAATTCCCTAATTTTTTTTTATCACGGTATCATTTTTAGTTACTATTTTACATGGTTGAATACAAGCATCATTTTTTATCCACTTGTAATTCTGGTTGAGCTTCATTTGGAAATTTTATTTTTATACTGTGTTATGAAAATTGTGTACTGTGATTTTTTATCTATCTATCCATCTAGTAGACGAATTTAAGCAAAGATCAATGCAGAGATTATTTTCTTGTCGTTTATGATACTGAATATTGAATTGTATTAGTAATACATGCCCAAACCGGCATGATTGATGATTATCTTATCCAATCGATTAGTTAATTTAAAAAAAATACGGTTTTTGGTATTTTTAAGTATTAAGATATGAATTTAATTTTTTATTAATTAATTTATTTAGTCTTACGCGGTGGTATGTTCGAAATTAATATCACCTATATTGCAAAGATAAAAAAGTTTAAAAAGTTTTAATGAATTTTAAACGTGACAACGTGTCCGGAACAGTTCGATCGGACAATGTGTCAAGTGGCGAACAAAAACTGTCGAAAATTCGTCCTTTTGCCTGCTGCATCAATGCTTTCTTTCAACTCAAGCCCTAAAAAATTGGTCTTTTTGCTTTCCCATACGAGTAAACACTCTCTCATGCTATCATGCGTCCTCTAGTCACTGCGCTTGAGTTTTTTGCGTATGCGCATGCGCATTCTTGACAGTACAATCCATCGTTTCTCCATATGAGCTGTTTAGGTAATATATGCGTTAACAAGTCTCTTGCAAGTACAGACAGCGCCTTTTGTATAGACAGTCCCACTTAGTTCATCTGTAACAAACAACACAAATGAGAGTAAGATAGGCTCTTTCTGACATTTTACTAAGTCACTTGACAATATCAAAAAATAATCAGGAAATGAACCAATTTTAGTCAGAAAACTGTAGTACTTTTTTTTCGTGATTCTCTTTTATATTTCTGTGTATCGACTAATTCTAAAGCATTTTTTTTTTCAGAAAGGGAATTTTGTTTTTAATTGGACATGAATTAACATGTTTTGTCGCGGTTCTCTTTTTTATCTACCACATGCGAAAGTCTTTGTCATGGAAAAAGTTGGGCGATCATCGAAATAAAGATACTCACGAAAAAGTAGCTTGATAATAATAATCGTGTGTCATGAATCTGCATTATGGATTATGTCTGTATCATCTGATGAAGTTTGGATGCAGCAAGCGGCTTCTTCGTATCAGTTTATTGGTTGGTATCTGTAACAATTTTATTTATACTAATCTATATCGCTATCTATAAAATCGTTATTATATCACATTAGTTAAATTGGTAGATACCTTAATTTCCAAGTAGTTGCTGATAAAGTCTGGTACTTTTTTGGTATTCAAACAACTTGAAAATTCACATCTTCGTATTTCATTGGTTTACATAACTTTTGTCATTAAACTGTCTGTTCTCAATTTTTTTGCCAGAAAAATCTGAAATTATCCAAAAAAATTATCATTATCAAATGGTGTACCTAAGAAATGTTCCATAGATAAGTTTTTATAATGTAGTAAAATAATTACTAGATTAAAAAACACATTGCTTACCAACATATCCTTCGAATAGTCGCATGTAATTAAGATTCTTTTTTTCTTCTTTTTTGAGAAATGAATGTCTTTTTAACTAGTTGTTCACGCCAGTAATTCGCCTAACTCGACTGTGGTTGGTTTTCTTCTGTGTCAGCTTGACAATTCACTATTAGTCCATCTCTTCTTCAGTCTAAAAGCAAACACACATAGTATATGCAGAAGCTTACACTTCTGCAGTAGGTTGCGAACCTACACGACATTAACATCAAATATCATATTATTGATTACGTACTAATACGATAAATCCAATACATTAAATATACCCGTGGCCGGCAAACTTCTGCTAGTTTAGTGAACTTTTATTACATTAAATAAGCAGTACACTAAATATGAAACTTATTTAATAATTATGAATGTGAACAATGGACTTGCATCGCCTTGAAAAGTTTAAGTGATTCTTTGTATGTTTTTTAATGAAAATATTATTGCACTTTCAGTGGATATTTGTGCCAGAACCGTACTTTAGGAGCCAAAGAGCCAAACTTTGCCGACCACTAAAGTATACTAACAGCATTATCAAAGGGGGCCCGTGATTTACATTTACAGGTACAGTGTGAGTGCGTGTTCGTGAGTATTTCAACGACCGAACGGTACTAAAAACTACTAATCACCAACTACTTACTAAAAAGTACGTATTAAAATGCATGACAGCGGTGCAGATAATTTATTAAATGTGTAATACTATAAAAGTGTAGTGTCATTAGATTTTGTGCAATTACGAGTAAGTAAGTAGACATCGCGGAAGTATTTTGTTCATCATTGTGAATGAGTGTATCAGTTTTAACACAATGGATACGATACGTGTCAAGTGAAATTATAAAGTTTAAAACAAATATACAATACTTGGGATAAAAATTAAAAATACGCTTATTAAATGAAGTAAATTGTGCTTGCTCAAGACGAATTTAATGATCACAACGATAGGTTAACTAGAAGGAATTTTAAGGTTCCATTCCGGGCTTCCGGTTCCATTTTAAGACCAAGTCCATAATTCAAACGTGTCAAATTCAGTGAAAACTCAGGTTACAGTGGGTGAAATTCAGATACCTACATTTACTACATAATTACAGGGTCACCTGATAAAAGCATTACAACTATGAAGCATCATAATATTATAAGGATTGAACAACGAACGACAACAATTCTGATTAAACTTGACTAAAGCTACAAATATTCTTTGTCCTAATCAAATTGGAATCTAAATACAATTACAAAAAAGAGATAATATTTTCGTTATAAGTAGGTATAATAACGAGGGAGGAGAGGAAAGTGCATATAAAGGTACACGGGTGGAAAAAGCGGAATTTAAAATTTAAGCATAAAAATGTCATAAATTACATCCGTGTATTGTGAGATATTTCAGTAAACGGGATCTGTGTGCAAGTAGACAGTTTATGACCATCAGTCTCGTAATAAATTTTCCAATGATCAAACGAAAGGCGTTTTGGGTCTCCCAGTACCAGGATGACTGTTTAAACTTAATTTTCCAATTGCCATTGCCTTTTCTGATCGTTAAATTTTTTTTCAACATTGTTTTAACACACGATCCGCTTCACTAAAATTGGCTGCCGTTACCGATTGAGATGATTCACAGTTACATAATTAGCGAGGGCTAATGTTTTTTTTTGGGAAATGAATTTATTAGACTGTAGGGTGGGAAAGGAATTAAAATAAAGTCAAGGACTAAAGTAAGAGAAGAATTATTGCTTTACTTAACAAACACAAGAGCACAAGTTATTGAACTAGTTTAGACTTAAATTCTACAACATTTTTTGCTTTTAACAGTAGGTCCATAACCTACCTTCATTCCCAGAGAAGTCACAGTCTATGTCTCCAACCATCCTTGAAATTATATGCTTTTAGGCCTCTCATGCAAAACCAGTTTTCCGTTGGGGTTAGCTTTTTTATTGCATTATCATATTGTAGTTTGAACTTCATAAATATGTGTTCTTGCAAGATACAACATCAAGGTTTACCTAAAAGTAAATTAAATTAATTTATATCTGTGAAACCTTAATTTATGTATTAATGGATGCCATGTTTATATCATATTGTTAAATTAAAAATAATAGCTTTAGAAGGTTTACGTTAGTAAAAAAAAATACGCCAAAATCTTATACATACCTTTTGATGCCGGATGTTGAATATGATACTCGATGAATTCGAAGCTCGATGCTAAGTGTCAACTCGCAAGCTCGTAGTAGCTCTATACAGGTGCAGCTCGAATCACGGTGTTAGATGCTCGTAGCTTGTAGAACGTAGGGCAGGAATAACGATGATTGGTGCTCCTAGCACGTAGAACTCGTAGCACGTAGAACTCGTAGCACGTAGAACTCGTAGCACGTAGAACTCGTAGCACGTAGAACTCGTAGCACGTAGAACTCGTAGCACGTAGAACTCGTAGCATGTAGAACTATTAGCACGTAGCACGAAGAACACGTAGCTCTTAGCACGTAGAACTTGTAGCTTGTAGAACTCGAACCACGATGTTAGATGCTCGAAAATCGTAGCACGGCGAATACAATTTTCAGTAAAAATTCTACTTAAATTGTACTGCGGAGATCTAAATATTGACAATAGGGACAAAGTTAATACTTTTAAAGTACAGTTACAAAGGTCGCATTATACAAGATACAAATTTTTTATCGAAGGGTGCAAAAAAGTTAGTGTTTATAAAAGAAAGACACATTAGTTACATATCATGTGATATAAATTATTACAAAATACAGTTAGTTACATTTATACCTTATTTACACATACTATAAAGAGAAGCATACTTTAGCGTTACATGGAGTTACAAACTTCAGGAAAATTTGAATAGATATTTTATTAACTTGGCACTAACTATAACTGTTATGACAGGTTTTGTCTATCGAGACTTTTATTGTAACATGTTTGTTTATATTCTTATTTTTAAACTCATTCTGTGTTGTTTAGATTATTTAAAAAATTTTGACGTTCGTTAAGTGAGCTTTTAGTTCCTAAGACGAAATAAATGATTTGAATTTGAATTTGAATTTGAAAAGCAGTAATTATGTGCATACACTTGGTTAATATTTTTTTATTAATACAATACGATGGGGATAGGTATGGTGCTTGAACTTCGTAGCCTCGAAACACGTTGAAATGTTATTGCAGCAGTCGCGGATGTTAGTACCGTGTTGTTATCACAACATGTTGCATACTTTATACTTCCTTTTTTAGATCCTGAAACATTGTATCATTATACATACCAAATATATTACCAAACATTAGATTATGTATAACAAATATTACACAATAAACACAAGTTTAATTTATTACAATATACACATTACATAAAATAATATTACATACATACATGTAGAATTGATAACCTCTTTCTTTTTTGAAATCGGTTAAAAATAAGTTATTACAGTTTACACATACACATTGTATACACAGAATTAATTACATTCAGTAATTGTTAGTACATATAATATTGTATCAACAATTTTATTAACTTGTATTAGTGCCAATATCAATGCTTGTGTAAGAACTTATTAAAATTACACACAAAGAAAAATACATGATTTGATTAATTCTAATATTAACTACTATTATAAAGGGTTGTTTTCCGTTTTTTCTTTATTATGTGATTCAATTTTAATGCTTATTAATTACATAAGTTATATTTATAAATATAATTAACCTTAATTTAAAATACCTTAATATTAACGATAAATATTATCATAATATTATAAATAAAACAAAAATTTCAATAGGAAATTGGGAGGAAAGGGAACAATCTTGTACCAATTACCGTAAAATAATTTTACTTTACCTGTTACCAAAAAAATTACAATTTTATTTTCTTCTACCTTGGTGACAAAAAAACATATCCATTTATTTGTTAGTAGGACAGGGTGCTCCAAAATGTATTATAAAGAATGAACAACTATTCAGTGTTGTTCTATACTTAAACTAGGAGTAATAAATTAGTAATTCCCAATCCAGCACATCTTATTTAGTAACTGCGATACATTAGCCTTCGACCTGCATGCACTATCCTTTAACCAAAGGATAATCAAAAGTTTTTAACTTGTTCAGTATATCATTTTAAGGAATTTAGTTTTTCATCGTTTCAATTCTTTTTATTACACTTCACAACACTACACAACGTGGTCACACACACATTTTCACCTACTTAAGGGACCTTCTTATGACGTGAAGCATCAACGTCGATCTTGACGACTGCGACAAATGGCAAAATTGATGCTCGCGACTCAAACGTCGCGTCGTAGCCGGAGACCGGCCGCCTCCGTCGCTAGAGGTCGTGACGATATCCGTAGACGAAAAATCGGTAATACCGACGCCCATGATCGTGAACTAATAGATTAAACTTGCCGACGCGTACATCCCTTTTATAATAATAGTCGTCCGTCCAATATATCATCCAGTCATCGCAATACTCGTCCATCCTATATCATTAAGGAAGCATGTTTTAACTTTAGAAAAAACATCTGAAAATCTACTTGATCACCTAAAACATAAGCATGCGGTGCAATTGTATAAACAAATCAGTGATAACTTCACAAGAAATTAATTACATAGCTTAAGATGCAATTTATGTCACAATAAAACGAATATCAGACATTTATTAAAATTATGATAATTATGATGACTTACTTACTCGGCTTACTTGGCTCCCTCAATTGTTAGAATTTAGAATTACAGTGCAATGTAATACATGCGCTTTATCCTGAGAGGTTGATTATCTACAAAAAAAAACCCGTAATTTATTATTTACCCTTAACTGTATGGTCTAAAGTCTATATTAATTCTCAGTGAAATAAATCATATGAATCACATTATTTTTTCTAATTAGGTTAATTAACGTACCTTCGGTCTGTACTTGTGACGTTATAAATTCTTCGTCACTGCGAGTAAGTCGAATCTTAGGGGTCACATCAACCTCATCTATTTGGGTCGGTGTTACGTCTTCGTTAGTGTCAGTAGTTACGATTGCTTTGTTGCCCTGATATAAAAGAAGGTGCCTTTTACCATAAACTTTCGATTTATAGGTCAAATAATTTACTAGCTATAGTACTATACACTTTCAATCAGAGACTAACTACCAAAACATATAATATTAACCCTCGACGCAAAAAGAGGGGTGTTATAAGTTTGACAAGTCTTTGAGTGTGTCTGACTCTGTGTCCCGAACGGATGAAACGATTTCAATTCAGCTTTTTTATACTGAAGGTGAGAAAAATCGGTTGCCCCGTTTGAAAGTTATAGTGGGTAAAAGTGGGGAAGAATAACCGAATGTCTGCAAATATACGCTAGTGGGTCTCAAAATAAAAAAGCGCACTGAGAGAGAATATTGATGACTTTATTGAGATTGTTCTTAGCTTCGTTTGATAATAAAATATGTCGGGGTCTTTTTTAATTTTTAATTCATTACGATTAAAATAGTGTACACAGATATACTAATTAATATAAAAATAGATAAGTTCTCTCACAGTAGACATAAGGAGATAAAACAGACAAACAGACTCGTTTCATTTTTAACACCATTCATTCGCGTCGAGGGTTAAAAATAAAATAAATAAGTAGTTTCTGATTAGTCGTCAAATATTTTTGCTACTTATTAGTATTATCATTATCTTAAACGTCAAAACAGCTGAATATTCGTGTTATTTATCACTGTGCATTTCAAACACTTAAGGAAATCCTAGTTAGGAATTAAAATAAACTTGTAAACAAACATTATGTTTAGTAAATATGTATATTTTATAAATTATGTTTGTGAATAATTTTTCGTTCAAATCTTTTTATTAGAAAAAGTATTAAATGTAAGAAATTGGCAATGGACCTACTTGGTCACTTTTATTAGTGGGATTTGTTTCTTTATTTACAATCTTCACAGTTGATTTTCTAGTCTTTCTTTTATTAACATTCCGGGTTTTGGGTGACATAGTTGTTCAGCTTCCCTGCAAAGAATAAATATAGCATAAAAATGGAAAGAAAAAAATAACTTAATATACACACAAATATAATGACAAGTAACTGTGTATGTTTTCTAGTTTGAAAAATATTACACTAAAGCAAAAACATATCAAACTTTTCTAATTCTGAACTACAGATTTTTTTATATTAATTGAAAGAAAAATTTTAATTTTATCAAATTAAAATTGAACGGTGGCTAACCCCTAAGTAGTAATACACACATCAACAAAGTCTAAGACTCAGCCAATATTTTGAACTTTTTTGCATAAATTTAATCGAATGACTGATCACTCATAACCTTTAAAAATTAATATGTTTATGTTAAAAATAGTGTTCAAAATTTAAAATTTATGTAACTTATGTTTACTCTTTTAAGAAAATTGGTGGTACAACGTTTTTGAAGATTTCCTTAAGGACTTCTTCTCGTTCTATGACGATTTTTTTTATAGATTATTTTTTATTAGTGAAAATCGACATCAGGTCGGAAATTTGGAGTACTGAGCATAATTTAACGCCGCATTTTTCCACGAAAAATAATTTTCTTCGCAGTGGGTATGTTCGAAACCTAGCGTTTAAAACGTGAAGTTTCTGCAACTGTTCTCTTTAACCAGCTGGGCTTTCGAAGATCTCAGCCTCGCTATCGAGCCACTGGAAGCATGGTCTAACGGTATCCTAGTAGATATCGACCAAAAAATCAGCAATAACATGGTTTTTCACAAAACATAGCCAGAACAGAGTCTCAAACTACAGCTCGGCAGCTCGTAGAAGAACTGCGATTCAGGTACCAGAAGGTTTTCGGCATCCAAACTGCCAGGAGAGCGTCACATGAGGTCGGTTTAAAGGCTCGTAAGCCGTTACAGGCCCAAGCAATTCGGCTTGGCAAACGAGGACCACAGCTATAAGGTGTACGTGCACACTAACAATGGACTGAAAATCAATGTGCTCATGCCTTAATTTTTGATGAAACCAGGTTCAGTTTCAATCTTGACTAAAGAAGGACACGCGTTCAGCGTATTCCAGGACGTCATAAAAAACTTCAGTGTCCTCTAGAAGTTAATTCCTATCAAGGTGGAACAATCATGGTTTGGGCAGAAATCTGTACTAGCGGAAAACTGACCTCGTTTTTAAACGAGGCACTGTAACTACAGAAAAATACTGCCGAAAGGCGGTGGAGCCTCTTGTTCCTCGATTCTAATGGCAAACTGGTAGAAATATCCAGTAAATGGAAGACAAGGGTAGATCACGTACCAAGAGGCAAGTGATGAACGTTTTCTGTGGAAATTATGTCGATGTCCTAGACTGGTCCAGGCAATCATGTGACATGAACCCTAAGATCATGCATGAGATTTGCTCGGCAGAAACCTGTTAAAAGAGATTTCTCAGAATTTTTACATATAACAAGAACATTTTTGCATCTCTCCCCAAACTTAGTGCAAGTTTACCTAGGCCACTATAAACAACCTAATTTTAAGCATGCCGAAGGGTTGTGAAGACTTAGCTCATGCATTAGGAGTTTCAACTAACTTCTAATTACAACTTCCATAATTTTTTTATGGTAAAAAAGTTAATTTCTTCGGTACATGTTTTTGACTGTTTACTTGGCCTATGATCTTTCTTATTAAACTTTATTTTTATTACTTGACATGGCTATTATTTTACTCGTTTTCGGAAAATGTTTTACTTACTACCCCGCGGGAAAAAAATGGTACTCCGAGATAAAATTATCAAAAAAACATCAAAATTGTGAGTGAGTCTTAGACTTTGTTGATGTGTGTATTAAGTGTAAATAAAATTCATAAGCATCTAAAATTATTTGTAATAATAGATATCGTATCTCGTACTTACTTTGTACTGTCACCATAAAATTTGTTTTATTCGAATATGATTTCTCTAACTTTCCCTCTAACTTTCTTTTAGCACTCTTGCTAGATACAATTGAAATTTTCTAGCACATTTACAGCTCATATTCTTCGCTAGGCGCTTGCTGAGTCAAATGGCTTCATTAATCGCGTGCGTCTTCATTGCAATTCGTATTTTTTTCCAACTTTAAAAAAGCAGCATGCGCCTTGTCTATAGAATCTGAATTATAAGCCAACGACTTCTACAATATGACTTGATATTGCAAATCTTTCAATTTTAAAAGTATTTCTCCAAAGGTACTGGTCGATTATTGGTACAATCCAGATGCGCATTTTTTTTCTGAAAGTTCGAATGTGGACACATTTACAAATATGCAAGTCAGTTCAGTTCGTAGTACGCATGCGCAGATGTAAATACATTTCCGAAAGTAGAAGTCAATTCACTTCATAGTGCGCATGCGCATTCTTCAGTTTTTCTTAAGTCAATTGTTTTCTAAATGATCACAAATCCAGATGTGAATACATTTCCGAAAGTAGAAGTCAATTCACTTCATAGTGCGCAT
>LGAG01000695.1:40020-60312 GCA_001278395.1 Lerema accius | reverse complement strand
ATTTTACTGACCAAAATCGAAATATATTACCGCCGCGTTAAACTAGTGCCCTTTACAAAATAATAATGAAAGCAACATGTAATAAATGAATATTCCATTCAAGAATGAACTTGTAGGCACAAGATGATACACAAAATCCATAATTTTCTGTCGAAGCTGGGCGATAAAAATATTCCAGATTAAAATTAAAATTTTAAACCAAGTTCTATATATTCATGAACATAAATGAAAAGTAAAGTTTACAATGACAAACAAATCTTAAATCAAAATCATGATAAAGTTTTCACTTGCTCAGTTTTGCTCGTCACAGGTACGTGGATTAATTTGTTGTATTGTATGTACTGATTGCATACATAGTGCGCTTGTATGCAATACTATCTACGCTTGTGTGCATTATGTACCACCTCTAGAAAATGTATAGGGGAGATATTTCTCCCTATCGACACCCCATTCGCCAACTAACTCGGGATTGTAATATACACAAGGTCTACGATGTATACTTCAGTGCATACAAAATTATAAACTGGCATGGAATTCACTTAGTTCTCTTAGCAACAAAAAAAAAGTTGTTATAAGCTAATAGCAGCATGTTCTACACGCCATCGCGGAGACTAAAGCGAAGTTAGCACCAGATAGCCAAAAGAAATCGGGAAAACAAGGCAGCTGTTACCATGGATTGCCAAAGCACCAGCCTTCTTAACGGCAACAAGTCAGGCCATTAAAAACGTTCAAGATCTCACTAATAAGTGAAAAGTCCAAAACGTAAAAACATCGCTTTTGCACACGCGACAATCCGAAGAAACATCACAACCTTCATCAGCCTACTCGTACCATAAGAGCGGCGTCATTTGTCACTGTCAAGCTACTTGTATCAGAACTTGCCGAGGCCAAAACAGCGTTACGGTAGCAAAAAAGCCAGCTCGCTGCCGCGTATGCCTCACAAGATACTGTAACTGAAGTAATATGCTAGAACCTAATTAGATGATCCTCTCGTCTGCAACTCCTCTTCGTCGATGCCTACATAAATCCTTACTACCCACCTATCTCTGTGCCCGATACATCCGCGTACAGAACGAGCTATTTTCACCCGTCTATTTTCATGTCATCTCAATGGGACTGTCGTGGCGACTCGAGAAGTACTGAAATGTCGCCAAAGACACATTCAGTACTCCCGGGTTCATGGCAGTAATTTCATATGTTCGGTTCCTACTGCTGAGCAATTGCTTCCACTTTCGAAACGATACAACTTGCGATCCATATTCATTGACAAGAGCACAAGGTGACAAGGTGGAGGATATTTTGAACATCTACTAAAGCATAAATTAATTGATAAACTGAAGATTTCACAAAAAAAATATTTTTGTAAGTTTACGTTGGGAAAATGATAATTCAAACAAGAAAAACCCATTATATTATACTACGTTATAATCGACATTACACCTACAAGTTCTTAAGCTAATGGGCACTCATTTTGTCATATATATTATTTTTTTTAGTTACAGGGCTTAAAATTTTCAGTAAAATTTCACGAGGTAAAAAGTTACACATTCGATTTCTTTTTTTTTCAAAACTGTTAAGGTTTTAGAAAAACTTTTACAACATCCTGTTGCACATCTTATCAATTATCCAAATCATAAAAAAAGTTATATTACTAGCAATATTAAGAAAATGGCAAGCAATAATCTGGTGAAAGGTAGTGATATTTCAAAATATTTCGAAAAACTGACAGGTCCGTTTTACATAAATTGAGTTAGTTCGATAGATCAAGATTTTATCCAACGGCAGGTATCGTTTGGACCACTACTTAATGGACATCCTGTATATTTTTAACCTACAAACATTTGAGTAGATTACAATTGATCCCTGTCCAAAAATATTAGTAAAGAATAAAAGTTCGTAAATCATTACTCTCATTGGGGTCCGCTTTGGTGCTACCAAGTATAGACACTGCAACACTCACACAGCAGTGATCGCTTTCGGTATACTAAAATTGTGTTGGTAGGAAGGAAGTTTTAATATACCTTTTATATGTATAGTATATATTATACCTATAATTTGCCTGTTCAATTTACTTTGAGTCGATGGTATGTACCACCGTATGCATAAAGCCTGGACACACAAAATATCCAAACAGATGAATAGATCATCATCGCAACCCATAACTGTCCCACTGCTGGGTCGGGTCTCCTTTCACAGTGTGAGGGGTACAGACCATAGTCCACCATGCTGGCCCAGTGTTGATTGGCAGACTCACACACCTTTGATAACTTTATGGAGAACTCTCAGGCGAGCAGGTTTCCTCACGATGTTTTCCTTCACCGTAGCAAGTGATAATTATTATCTAATACGCACATAACTTTTTAAATTAGAGGTGCGTGCCGGGAGGTTTTAACCCAGGAACTCCCGTTTGGGAGACCATCGTTCTAACCACTAGGCTATCACTGCTTGATTAATAGATAGACAAACAAAATTATGTGTGATCCGCCGTTTTGTGCCGCCAACCTTTTTAGTCTTAATTTTTACATACCGTATCTACTAATAGAACTCTCATCTGATGCCTATGTTGATATGATTGGAAAAAACATGAGATGGCTACTATAGATTTGTAATGTTTATTTATTTATTTATCGAACACCAACATAATATACATTGATAACAAACAAATTATGAGAATAGTATCAGTGATTATCTTAATGTTATTATGGACTAAGAGCCCGCGGCCCCCAGATATGAGTCATTTTATAAGAGCTGAAAGTTTCTATGGTTATAATTATGTCTAACATAGGTAAGAACGTTCTCAAAATATGGTATTTGGATCGTGGTTACTTTCGGAGAAAACAGGTTATTATAATTATAGGTATAGAATAGACAGCATGCTAATGAGCGAGTAACACTTTACAATGAATTATTAATCTTACAATTAGCAAAGTAACTTAAGTTGAAAATTTCGTATAGTTATGAAATCAAGTAACAGTAATGTACCTAACAACAGTCTCAAAAAATGTATTAATACTTGAAATGAAATGGATAAATATAAAATTTTTAGTGCACACGTTATGACTTCAAAGTACCATGTAAGTCGGTTAAATGCTTTTTTTTGCAAAATGTATATTATAATAAGGTTTAATCGCAAATAGTATGCACTGGGATAAAATCTGTCGAGTTCACTCATGTGTATTTGCTGTAATTCCTGTTTGCTTTTATTCCCTTTAATAAAGCGAGCGTGTTTCTCATCCCACGGTCTGTCTCTTTGACATTTCGGGTGGTAGGGTTTGAACTGACCGAACATTCTAGAACCACCCTTGTCCATGTACTGTGTCCCCCTAAGTGGAGGCAGCTGCTAAAACCAGTACGCTTCACACGAGTACGAATGTAAGTGAAAATTTAAAATGACAATTTATTTTTTGTATAATAGATATTATCTGCGTACGATTCACTATGGCTGTATCATTGAAGTTGTAAACCTGAATAGACCGGTTCAAGTAATATAATATCATCATTTCAATAGGGCCCTCTTTAGTCCAGCGGTTTTACGATTTAACCTTGAGACATTCTATAACACAATAAATCTTTTAAAAGAATCCAAATCTAGTCAGGATGTCGCTATACAAATGTAAACATACACCAAATTACAGTAACGTCCAAAAACATCTGACCCCCCTGAAAACCATCTTCCCGGTGTCCAATTGAACTGATATTTTGACATTTATACATGTCGTCAACTGGGTATTAGTCCCCTACATACATCTACATGTTTTTTAAATGTTACAATCTAAAATCCTATATTTCATTAATCTTCTGGGAAATAAACCAATTATTATTAATTGCGTAAATCAATTTACGAAAAATAGGCGTTTTTTATGATTTTAAAATAGCAAACGAGCTGACAATGCCACCAACCACTGCCGCCCATGGACATCGTAACAAACTTCGAGTTGGACTAAGGCGGGATTGTTAGTTGGTTATTAGGTCCTGTTAGTAATACAAGTTAATGAGGGTATTATTAGCTGTCGTTAAATCGTTAGCGTGGGGACCACGGTAGATAGTACAAGTAGTATAAGTCCTGTTAGTAACTGTTAGCAATCCGGTTAGTAATCGTTAGTTCGTCCAACGAACGTTATTGAACGTTGCACTACCACGAGTGGCCGCGGATGGACTCCTTTAACGACACCCTGGTCTGCAGGCATGGGATTGGGATTAGTATTCTATGCCGCCCCAATACGACCGAACGACGTGCTAGAAGAACAAGATATAAGTAAAAAGTAAAGGTAAGAACATCAGGCATTCTTTTTTCTAAAAAAAATTGCGCAGCCAGATCTAAGATATTTATTATTCCTTTATAACAATCATTTCACAAAAGGTAATCGTTTTACAACACGTCATGTGTCAACGATTCCATAGTGGTGTGTATTTAATTGCTTCACATCTTTACCGATTGACTTTATTTATTTTCTTTCAGACAGTTATGAATGTAGTTAGAAAGTAGCAAAGTACTAAAATAACAAACATAAAGTAACAGTTAGGTACTACAGAATACAACCCTAAACAATCAAACGCATATGTTTTAATCTCCCGTTCCCCATTTCTTTCCTCGGCAACAGAAGACCTTGACATTCACGGATAGCTTCGTATTTTCGATTCATTGTAACCTTGACCGTTATTTCTTGAACGCGGGTTCAACAGGGTATTGCAGGCAAAATCGTGACTTACTCTACGTGATAAATGCGCAACAAGTAAAGCTTTGCAGTGCTTTGCGTTTTTATTTGAAATTATAATGGTTGCAAACTATGAATATTATTGATCAAGATTTGATTCTTTGTATTGATCATCAGATATTTTAAATTAAATATGCTTCTCATCAAAAAAATCTAAACACTTTGCAAGTTTATGTTATGTAAGGAATAACAGAAAAATATGTATATTTAGAAGTAATAAGGTTTTCAAATTCTAATATAATTACCTAAATTGAATCATTCTTTATCCTATGAATGAAATTAATGTGTTATGTGAGGTTTGGAGTACTAAAAATATGCACTAATTTTTATACTTTTTGTTTTTTATTTCTTTGCCGTTACGTTGTAATGTCTGAAAAGTTTCTTCTTTTTTTTTTTCAAAAGATATGGGAACCTTGCCCGCAGAAGCCGGTCAAAGTAGCATTGCCTGATTCTAGACTTAGTCAGCATATTATAGCTGTAATATGGCATCTAAGCATCATCTGTTTACGAGTATAGAGTTTACAAATGCTATCGGGAGACTGGATTGTTCACGCGCCGTTTAGGATCTGGCACGAATTGGGACACTTCGATGCGCAATGACCGATTTGTTGTTTTAGCCTTAGCGCTTTTAGCTGCAGTGGCTCCTTCGTATTGTACCAAGGTTGTAAGAACGTGGTCTGGAGCCCAACTTGGACCACACAAAAAAAATGCAGTCCATAAAAATAACGTCTTAATTTTGCATGTAAGTACCTAAATTGGTCATATCTACAACGGAGCAAAATCCTCTTGTCTGATGAGTCTAACTTTATGCTGTACTGAGTTTGCCTTCGTGTTTGGGCTAGGAGTACGTTTGCCTGTACTAAACTGTCATCGTGTGTTATTTAATGCATTTCCTTTATATTTCATACTGGGTAAAAATGACTCGTTAAACAAAACACGAAGCTTATGAAATTTTAATTTAGGATTTAACATTAGAACTTGAAACCTTATTTCTCTCTATTAAACGGAATATAACATTTATTTCTAAATACGGACATGTTTTTGATAATAAATATGTATAAAGCATACTATACGTTGTGTTTCGATTTTTTTATGTGAAGCATAGATACTCGTAGTTGGATCGTGGTCCGATCAAAGCCTACATTATGGTCAAGATATAAAAATCATCTTGATGGTGGGGCTAAGGCCACGAATACATATAATGCCAATGATCAAAGCATAAATGGGGAGAACAACAAAAAAATGCTTAATTTGGATTTTAATTTGTATCTTGATCCGTCAGGATTAGCAAGCTCTTTTGGTAAAATACTGCTTTTTTGCAAAAGTTTAATTCATCATACCCACTCCCACATTTTTGGCTGACAGTTTGGTCTTAACCTCAATACGTATCAAGCATGGTCTTGAAGTTTTTAACCTCGAAAAGATTAGTCGTTTACACGTTTTAAGTTGCTTAGAAACGAAGCCCCTCAACAGGTTTAATTACGAACATCTAATTGATTTGAACTCATAGTCTCCTGTAATAACTGTTTGTGCGTACAATAATTATTATATTATTAGGTATTGTTAGCTATTCTGCTCGATAACACATTTTTATTATTAAAAGGACACCAATCACTATTAGTCTTATTGAGTGTGTATGGAGTATCTTTGCTTAAGTAATCTGTGACATTGTAATCTTGTCTGTGGTAACATTGGTAAAAAAGTGACAGAGTATCTGTGGTTGAGAATAACGAGAATGTCTATGAACGGGGATGCGCGGTGAGGTGAGACGAAAAGGGGTGTGAAAAGAAGTTCATGTGTGGACATGTGGATGTGTTTGCATAAAACGAAAAAGAATTAAGAATTAGTGAGAGTGAAGTGTTTTCGTAAAAAAGTGAGTATTTTACAGTATACTGTATCTTGATATCCTTTCAACCTCCGTCGTTTTAGTTTTTTCCAAGTGCTCTCAGATAGTTGGTCTTACTTAGCATAATATAATTTAGATTAAATTAAAAGAAAATTATGAGAAATTAAGGTCAATTGAATGTTTCTTTTGATTGTTGCAACAAATGTTTTCCTGCAACAACAGGCCATCAAATGACAATGTCTTTAAGGAAACATAAGACCAGTCTTTAAAATATTTAAAATATAGGTATTTCGTAAAAATATAAAATGCAATGTTAACTACAGCATTTCAAATATCGTAAGCATTATATATTGCAGTGTCGATGTATGCGTGGCTAGTACATAGGAGCTGGTTCGGGCTGGAAACTAGGGTGGTGAGGCGACGGGTGGTGTAGCAGGAGGCAACAGTAAATTGAAATTTAATCCCCTTGATGCACAAACGAAGGATTCCGAGAACTATAAGGGGTAAAATAATGATTAGTAATTGCTATTTTATCAACTATACAGGGTGATGAAGAAATATTGAGTATATTTGGTCAGCCAAAACCTTTTTATAAACTAGGAATCATCAACAGAAAAACAAAAAAATATAACCTATATCTCTCTCACAATGAAAACGAATCCAATGACTCCTTACACGATGAAAATCGTCAAGCTGTTTAACACGTAGTCCATGCCTAAGAAATGTACTTGCATACATTTGCTCGAAAAACATTCCCGACCATGCCCAGTTAGATAATATACTGGTACAAATACGATACGATGCACTTTGGCACTAAATGAAATTGAAGTGAAAAAAGTGCATGTGTATATGGCCCAAATACTAACAAGGTTTTCGAGATATTTTTTCTGAAAAGGTTAACTAAGAACTTTAAAGCAATGAATAATCGCAGTTAACTTCAATATAAGATAAACAATACCCAGAATCAAACCGGACGGCACCTATCTGCTTGCTCCTTACCTGCTCCTTTATGCTGCACCGCCGTTTGCGCAGGCGCATTTGTAAATGGAGACCAACGCCTAGTGACGCTCTTACGCTAGTCGTCGCTAAAGTAACGTAAGAGCAAGAATATACTATTGCTATATATTGATTGATCGAAACCAAGTTAGAAGAAACGCGATATCACAACATTATTGCACTTGCTTGACCGGACGGAGAACTGTAGGAAGTTGCGCCCACACTATTTCCTTGATTTGGTACCTAGGCATTTTTACACAATTTTTCAAAAATAATATACGAGTATAATAGCTCAATAAAATAATAGGATTAAAAAATATTAAAATCCAAGTTCACAAAAGGAAACTGAAAAGTACGAAATAACGGATTAGTGATATAAATTTTTTTTTGAGTTCGGTGTGGTTTTACTACGCCGACTATACTTCCACCGAATGTTACACAAAAACTTTTAAAGTTATACCATGTATTGCTGTCACTGTCAGTCTGTGATTCAGTGAGCCGCTTAAGTTGAATTGAGTCAAATATCATTTAAAAACGACGTTTATTTTGGATTAGTAACCACTTACAGCAAATTGATGCACGAAGACTTTTTAAATGTTCGTTATAAATACATACAAATAAATCAATAACATACAGAACAATACAATATCTAAACAGAATATAATGAATATTTCAATTTTCACAACTTGCAAAGCTGGCAATTAGAGAAACCATGTTTAAACGTCTCAGCAACGATTTAAAATCAGTTTGTGGACAGACAAAATTCCTAAGCAAATAATAGGACCTGTTCCAATAATACATATAACCAATGTGCCCGTGTTTTTATTATATCAACCAGTACTGAAATTGAGCAGCAGTGAAATCATGTAGTCCATTTAGATCATAATAACCAGTACAAGTGTTGCCACAGATCAAAGAGGTTTTAGTTTTTTATTTCAAGTATTGTCATTTTTTTTTGTTTTAAAAATATTATTATTTTCATGTCAAATATCAAACACAAATTATTCACCAAAATCATGTCGTTTTTACATAAAATACCATTATAAAAGCAATTATCAACATTTAACAACAACAAGATCTTTTGAACTACCACAAAACATTTAAACTGTCTACAACATGATGTTCCCACTTTATTCGAGGACGTTTTATTGGAAGTACGAATATGGACTTCAATTCGAAGGCGCGTTACGCCTGTCAAGTTAAGACTTTTTTTAATAAGAACTATACTGAACAAGGGGTCGGACCCCTCGGACAATTATTTGAATCCTTTACATTTTTTTACAGGGGGCACCTGAAAGAATTGAGCATACTACCCCAGGTAACAAAGGTAAATATAATGTTAAGTTTTGTTGCCCTTAACTAAAACCAATGGAAAAGTAATTTCAATAATTTAAACCCAGAAAACTCGGTTTTTCTGGAAAAAGGACTTATAGACAGAGGATTGAATCCCAGTGCTGGACTACTATACTATATGATTTTAAAAAAATATAATGGTAATTTTCCTCTACGAAGATAAATATGTATTAGATATCTTTAATTACCCATTATGTTTTTTGTGCTGCTTATGGGACACACTGTATATTGCAGTATTGGGGAAAACATGGCGGCGATACCTGAAATGCATGGGGGACGAAGGGTAGACTGCGAGCTCGAGTGGAATGAGGGCGTTTCGAATACAAAATGGCGACGGGGGCCAGCGTGGGTAGTGCATCGTACTAATCGATACAGCGGATCTAGCCGGGTCGAGCGAAATACTGTTAGTATGTACCTTAACATTCACATTTTAAAACAAATAAAATTAATGTATTTAGTTTGGTATTTTAACATCGATCAAATAAAAATACTTACTACCAGAGCGTACAGGTTTTAGTCACCGAACTCCTCCTTATTGTCATTCTGGCCAAGTATATGATCTTAAGGAATGCTTAAGTCTCTGGAGATAAATATATTACTAAAGAAATGCATCAATCTGAAATCCTTGACATTAAAGTGCTTATGGAACCTAATTTAAATCTTCAAGACAAGACTGGCAACGATGTGCGGTCGTCCAATGTAATTGATGTCAACGATCCTCTCACCGTTTCGTGGGAAAATGCAGATGTCAAAGAAATTGAATCACTAAAATTATAACCATCATTCGATAAGCCTCTCTATCAGCAAAGCTCTGTACTATGCTAAAAATAATGTGTAACTCCCAAGCGATTCACTACCACTTTATAAACGGTTTGGAGTTCTTCTTAACAATTTCAATTTTCCTACTACCGGATTATTCGTATGGGGCGTCGAATATTAAAAATCAGATTTTTGTAACTTCGTACATTTTTGTATCTTTTATTTTTACGTTAAAATGTTGCTTGTGATGTAGAAATATCATGTAGAAAAAATTTAAATGTTATCTCGATTATATTAAAAAGTATATTAAATTAACTAAAGCAGGAATTGCCATATGGCGCGCTGCACTAGACGGTTTCTTACTCGTAGTGCGGGAATCTTTTTGCCTACGCAAGAAAAAATTATGACATAGTTTTTTAACTGTTTGATGTCACTCGTTTCTTATTAAATTAATTACATTGAAAATATACAGTTTTAGGTTTTGGGTAACGAAATTAAACAAAAAAAATCTATTAATGTTAGAAAAATTTCAACAAGTTTAGCTGAAACTGGGGAGTTTCATCGTTTGCTTACGTGTGTATCCTGCGGTTTATACCTTTCGAAAAAATACCTCCATAAACCAATTTCAAGCTTGTGCAGTCTCACTCGTCGCAGATTCAATTATCAGGTAAATATTAGTAAAACTCAAAATGAATAGTTTGTTCTCGAAGATGATAAAAATCTAATATGTACAAAGACAGACCGCATCAGGCGACCAAGAAATTAAAAGCCAGTAAAGACATAAAAATGACCCGTCCACATCTACATCTACAAAAGATTTAAAACTGATATTGTAACATAGTCATGGAGCAAAAAGTAATTCGCAGAATTTGGAACGTCACCATGACAAATGAAAAAAGGAAGAATTTAATTAAATTGGCATTTTGTCATCGCCCAATCCTTGCATAAAGCGACCAGGGGAAGTCAAAAATGTCCATGCATTAATTACATTAAAATCGCAAGCTGTTTATAAATGAACATCCCTTGAAGAGTCCGTAACTGCTTAAACTTACAATAAAGGATTAAAGTAGGAAAAGCCTATCAGACCAACAAAAACACATGTATGAAGCGAAGCCACCTTTGAGAATGTATCTACCTAATACTGAAACTTATAATTTATGGCCAATTCATAATTAACAAAGAAACGAAAATTTAAACAGGATATCTACAGTTTATGAGTGCTTGAAGTATTCAGCACTGCTTTTAAACAATTCATTTCCCGTGGCAACACCGGTACAGGTGGTGCTACGGGTCATATTTTTTACCCGTGCCACCATCAGAATTAATAACAGTGCCACGGGTAAAAAAAATATCACCCGTGAACTTTTGAGCTTTCAAACAAAAAAGAATTATCAAAATCGGTCCACGCAGTAAAGTTCTGCATTAATATACTTTAAAAAATACAGACGAATGGAGAACTTCCTTCTTTTCTTGCGTGACAACAACAACAAAAACAGTGTCTTCTTAATCAAAATGCCGAAGAACTTATTGAACAAGTTAAAATTTATAGTATTCTTTACGATATGAGTGACAAAAATTATAAAAACATCAATCTAATCTAAGAGTTGACAACATGTCTGATCACCTTGAAAAATAAGGGAGAACTGAAAGTATCATTGCGGTTATGCGCAACCAAGGAAACCACCAAACGCAGCGTATATACGTTGATCAAACGCTGACGCACATGCGCTACTTTTATGCGCACCACCCTTGGTGTCCATGTCCAACGCTTATATCTGATCTAAACGTATAGAGAAGCGGCTTCTCAAGACATTGCTGAATTACGGCCGGTCCCAATATTATATTTAAAGATAAAGATAAAATTCTATCTACGTCATCCAGTAACTAACTGTCTATCTCCGGTAGCCGCCCGAATAACTTGGATAGATGATTGATAACTGTCGTTCACTATAGATAAACCGCCAATACGAGCTCTCCAATACGTTCCAGCTTATGCAATATCATAAATAGTACCAGTTTTTCACCTAACCTAACCTAACGGTTTTTACAGGTTTTAGATATTATGTTGTACCCTAAAAACGTTGCTCTTACTAAAGAAGAATGGAATTGATCCAATCGGCGGAGTCACATCCCGTGGTCTTCAGCAAGGCCACGATGGTAGCTATCAACCAGCTAACAGAGCAGGCTTCGTTGAAAATCAACGGCCTGTTCAACGCTGCGGTTGTGAGTTTTCCGCGCAAGCCGGAGACGTTAAGGCTCAAATGGGAAAACCTTAAAAAGGCAGCACACAAAAGGAACGCTAACAGCTCAGTAAATTTTTTTATGAAGTAAATTTTTTACAATTCAACATAATTATTATTTGTATAATTCTGTTCCTTTTTAAGCCTGTTTTTTCCTTTACACAATTTTGTTCTTGTATCACATTTATTCATAATGGGGAAGTTAGTAAGCAGTATGTTGCATAGTAATGACATATTCAATATATCTGAGATGTGGGAAAGATGATGCGTATTTTTGCCACACACATCAAATCTGTCTCTTGTATAGTAAATTGGTATAAATCATGTGTACAATATATGTACATATAACATGTCACACTAACTATGCAATATTTTATTTTCAAGAAAGCTGAAAAGTAAGGCCCTTGCAGGAGCAGTAAAGTTATCTGCTAAAAGAAAAAATGATGCCATGGCCGACTACTTCAAGGCAAAAAAATGCAAGATTCAGAAATCTTTGAATTAAAGAAAAAAAAAATTAATTAGAAATTCTGGAATTAGAGAATAAGAACAAGCAGTATAATATATTATTTTTATTACCATTTTTTTATATATTCATTTTAATATTAAGTATTTATTACAACAACAAAATGTACAAAAATTAAGAAATTTTTAATTAACCCTAATTTTTAAAACCTCCACACTTCACTAAGTTCTGTAACAAAGCATAAATCAACTTGTTAAATAAATTATTGTTATTCAGAACACATTTTAATTGAATAGCAATAAGAGAATGGATACCATACCTGTTGTTGTTGTTGCTGTCTACACGACATTTATATGTTTTTTCGATGGAATTCAAAGCATCATCAGAACTACTATCATCCGAGTCAGATAAAAACATTAACATAGATAAATCACTTTTACTATCAGACCCAGACATTATTATCTAATAATAAAAACACTTAAATTAAAGAAATAAAATGTTTATTCACAATAATTTTATTATTTACATTTGTGCATTTTGTATAATAATGTCACGAATTATGTACGCGCTGTCCTTTTTCTTCATATTTAAATTGTTTTCAATTGCCAAATAACGATTTCCTTGAAATGTGGAGTTTAAAAGAAGACGCTTTAGTTAGTAAAACAAAGTTAGTTTATTGCTGGTTTTGTCGTTAATAGAGAAATTCAATGCTTCAGAGTAATTGTTAGTTCGGTGATTTTCTCCGAACGTACACCACTGTTCAACAAACGCGTCATTTTTGAAGCCAGAATTTAAAAAAATATTTCTTAAATGGTTCCATACTCAGTTCGCAATCATTTGTGACTGTTGTATATTCCCATTCGTCGTATTGTTTTTCTTTCTGTTTTAATTCTTTTGCTTTTTTCCACAAAGCCTTAATAAAACGGTAGTAGCATCCCTTCAATGTGACTTTAGGAAAAAAAGATTTTATGGCTTCTGTCAAAGACATTTCAAAATCAGTCATAACGCGAACTGATTCCCAGTCTCTAATTTGGGTTTTTAGCAGGTCAAGTAGAATCATTTATGTGTCTTTTTTCTTATGGGCAGCAGGGCATAAACTAATGGAACGATATTCGTGTAATCCATTGTGCTTTCCAGGTCACAATGAATTGTGACTAATTGTAGAAATGGTTCAGGGCAAATCCGGAATGCACCGTCAATAAAGAAATATTTTGCCGTACACATCAACTTTTAGTCAGGGATCCCTCGTACATAGTTTTCCACTTATTACAATTAAGCTAATTTTTCGTGAGTAGCTTGATGTCGATGAGTCGCCCACCTTTTTCTATGACAACGATTCTTGAATGTGGTGGATAAACCAGGCAGCCGCGAATGTCAAGTTGACGAGTTTAACGATTTTATTACTAACCGGTTATTTCTTTGTTTAATATCAAGATATTCACCTAAATATTTCGAAAAAATTGTTGTCGTACAAAACTATTGGTTTGATCAAACAGTCGCCCCTTTCAAACTTGTATGAAAAAGGAGGTGAAAAAAAATGATTACTAACCAGCTGATTTTTTTCTGTTGCTTACTTAATACTTTTATAATTTAACCGCCACAGTGTCGTACAAATCATGTGGCCCGTTGACCCAGTAGTATGCTCGGAGTTTGTTAAAACCATGTGACCATGTTTTTTTATTACTAACTGTACGACAAACGTATTAAATGGTAGATAAGCGTGTTTTCCGTTCAAATAAATCAATGTCGTACAAGAAAACTGGTATGTATCTGTAGTCTGACAAGAATTGTGATTTTCGTCTTTTTATTTGTAACACAACATCAAGTGAAAACATATACTTATATTTATTTATTTTAAATTATTTTATGTTCCAGAAAATGTAAATAATAATCTTGATAATAATAATCAACTTTTTATTCCAGGCATGTATGCCATAATATTTACACGAAAATCTTAATCCTATGAATTATTTAATAATTAAAAAGAACATAACACAAATAGAACATAAAACAATACAATGGTAATAATTTAAAAACAAATAAATAAAATATCTATTCATGGCCACATGCAGGCTTAGTAACTGAGGAGCCCAAATAGCTATTCAAGTAAGTTCTCGGGCGCGTCAAATTAAGCTAGGGTGAGTCCGTTACATGCTAAAGCGTGATTATTCCACTACTCCATCTGACAATTTGTCAGAGACGTAAATAAGAAGGAAGGCTACAAAGTTGTAAAAAAATATTTCAGCAGAAATGCCCGCCCACACGTATTTTTCAATGCAGGCTTAGATATCGCTCTCCTGGCTTTCTCCCGAAACGAGAGGTTTTGACGTCGGATGTTACATAAAAAACACTCCATGATTAATTTACAATACAAAACTCATATCTGGAGAGATAAGCACATGTTCTACTAAAAAAATCTTTGCACTGTTAATGGACGGCAATACAAGAGCTCCTTCATTTTAAAATTTGAAGTAGCGGTTGACACAGTGTTCTGACTTTGAAACTCATTATTTCTTCATATATGTAGTTTTCTATAGGCCAATAATACTTTCTATTTTGTTAGATCCTATCATAATAATTTCACCACAGCTTGTACAGTAAAATTCTTAATGACAGCCGTCCTAGACAGAATTTTTGCAATACATACCGATAAAAATACCCACCCACGAAACTTTTGAGTGATATTCGTAATACGGCCCTAAGTTATTAATGTATGTTTGAAACAGACGACTGTTTGATAAAACCACTATTTTTGTACGACATCTTTTTTTTCGAAAAATTTAGATGGATATCTTGATATTAAACAAAAAAATAACCGGTTAGTAATAAAATTTTTAGACTCGTCAACTTAACATGTTTAGTCGCGGCTGCCTGGTTTATCTACCACAGTAAAAAATCGTTTGTCATAGAAAAAGGTGGGCGACTCATCAACATCAAGCTACTCACGAAAAATTAGCTTGATTGTAATAAGTGGAAAACTATGTACGGCGGATTCCTGACTATTTATAGCCCATTTAGGCCCAAATACTAAAATACGTGTATTCCTTATGTATGTCCTTATAATCTGCTATCAAGAATGAATGATAGTTGAGTGGCATTTCAATTTCTTCGAAATTCTTTAAGTTTGATTTGCTGATACCAATAGCTTTATTTCTTTGTTTATAATGATCGGACCTCTTGCTGACAAAATTCGGTGTTTTTGA
Organism: Lerema accius; assembly: GCA_001278395.1. Classification (NCBI taxonomy): domain Eukaryota; kingdom Metazoa; phylum Arthropoda; class Insecta; order Lepidoptera; family Hesperiidae; genus Lerema; species Lerema accius. Next base: position 44,737 of record LGAG01000695.1, on the reverse strand, counting down.
AATCAAATCTAAACTGTCATTTTTAATTCCAGAATCCATCTCTTTAAATACTTTTGGTACAGAAAGCGTAGGGTCTCTGGTTAAATTATTTATTCAATTGTTTTCTTATATCAATTTCATTTTTTGATGTATCCTTTACGCAAATAACTGAATGGGATTTACGAGTATATTTATAGTATTATTTCACCTTCCTGATACACTCTGTATAATGTTTGATAAAAATGAAAATATAATATTACATAATTATTGTGCATGTTTGAGAAGATACCGTACGGTAGGTACATTTGCGCATCAAATAACAATTATTTGGTATTTGGGGTATGCTAGACATGAAGGCTTTAATGAGCCAACTTTGTTTTTAAACAGCATTAAAATAGATTACGAATAGATAGTTAAGTGGTACGGTAGATCTGTTTTTGTGAATACACATAAACGTGTATTTAATATGTATTAAAGAAAGTGATAAAGCTTGCTTTAAACTTGTTTTATTTATAAAGATAATCAACAATATTATCTAACAAAAATTAAATTAAAAATTAAAATACAGAAAAAAATAGTTGTATAGTAATAAAAATATATAACTTTCAAGTAGAGAATGCTGAAATTTAGTATAGCACATACTAACATTGTGACCTATCACCAGAAAAATAACTAAGCGGAAAAACTATTACGGCACAAGACATTCTCTTAACGTGCCATGTGGCCTTTCTTAAATAAATGGCTTCCTTAGAAGCTTGACTAAGACCTATGGACTCTGCCTCCGTTGAAAACGGCGTTACACATCTCTGCTTCCAACTCTGCCACGATATCATCGTCCAATTTAAACATTAGCCATTTAATTTGCCATTAAGTATCGTCAATTTTAATCACCGGTAGTCACAATTATTATGGTTGCACTTTATTTCTTGAATTCCTGATAATTATAAACAATATCTTAGTTTTATAAATATGCGTATAATTTTCTTTGATGGACAAAATCGAATACATATGACATAACAAAATTTTAACTGAAATGATTTTTCTTCTTTTTATTTGAAATTAAAATACGATGCCGTAATATGCCCCCGGCCTTGGACCTACTGGCTTCCAACATCCTTGTCCATCGCCACCGGTAGAGAGCAAATACGTGTGAATGCCCGCCTTATCACTCCAGTTGTAGTTTGAATATCTGCAACTCTGGATACTCCATCTTTGCCAGGTTTCGTGGAGTTTATGCGCCCCAAGCTCCATTTCAGTAGAGGAGAACTATCTTCTTCAATAATCACAAGCGGATTGGGCTGAAGATCTGGTTTGTTCGCTCTCCATTTGATTCTGGTTTGCATCTCCGATGTGTATTCTTTGCTCCATCGATTCCTGAAGTGTTGTCTGATCTGCTCGAGCTTTTGATAGTGCGTCAACCGATGATCAGGAATATCCGCCAACTGTACCGTTACAGGCACCGTCAAGGAAAGACCAACCAGAAAATGAGCAGGACATAAAGGATGAAAGTCATTAGGATCTATTATAATATTATTTATCACCGGTTACTAATCTTGAAGGTCTTTATTCTCTACTAAGGCTTAATTTAATACAGTCGCACTAAAATCTTGAAAAATCCTGTTTACACAATAGTGACATTGTTTTAAACCTATTCAGCAAAGTAATGCCCATATTCAAAAATCGAACCCACGAAATAATTTTTACTTGTTTTAGTCGTAGTATGGTAAAGTAAGTGATTGTCCTTATTAATGTCCTTGGATAATGGTGACTACTTATCATCGGCTCTTTTTTTGCTTTTATCGACTTATGTTGCTATTTATAGCATATGGATGACTAAAAATATTTTACGTAATTTGGTTTTACATTTTTTATCTTGTTTTGTAAAACTTTTAAAATATCAGATCAAAGGAATACAAGATGAAATTACATTTGCTGTAAATCAACGCCTTTGGCATTGAAATTACTTTAGCTTTTAAAGGCCATGACAGGTTAAGGGAACAGCTTTCCGCTTAATTTTTTTTCTGATGATAGGTCACAACGTTAGTATGTGCTATACTAAAATTCAGCATTGTGCTCTTCTTATATTCTAAGAAATGAAATAAATAAAGAAAATGAATTTCCATGAATATTTCTGCTTTAATCGAACGAATAATTTCGTGCTGCATACATACAATACAATTAGCTAAGACACATAATATGCCACTATGAGCCGCATGACATTCCGTTTAAAAAAATTAAAATAGATGTGTTAACATTTTTCAATTTTTTTTAAATTACTAATGAGATAGAGATGTTACCGGCTAAACACGATTTCAGGATAAACTAGTTTTGCCTAGGCCAAACTAATTCTTCCTTATTAATATATTTAGCCGGTAACAGAGACACCTCCAATTTTTTTACTTATGATAGCAATTTTAATTAACTATAACATATGTATTTCATTCAAGCTTTTAGCATTGGTGCATCATCAATTTGGTATGTCGTCTTGACGTAATTAAAACTAAATTAAATTAAACCTTCTTGCAATTGTGTATGTATGAAATATAACTGGCTAATGACCAAGCCTGGTGGATAATACTGTTTTCTAATTCTAAATTATGATGTTTTAGACATTCTTTTGACACATGGTCAAAAATATTTTTTATTGCGAACAGAATAAACGGAATATCCCGCTGTACGAACATACAAATAAAATAACATTAATTTATATTCAGTTTGCTTTCTGAAAATAAAAAATCAAATAGAAGATTCAGTGAACTTTGAATATTTTAACGAGCTTTTTTCTCTGGAAGAGGTTAGTATCATGTTTTCTAAAGATACTGTACTAATACTTCGTCTCAAATTTTTTGATCATAAAATCGGATTGAGTTAACATTATAGTTAGCAATAGCCAGGTGTGGACTGGATATGAAAGATAAAGGACAATGTTAGATCCTGCCCCACCTAAATTTTGATGTACAGGAAACATAAAACAATGAAAAATAAATAAATGAATTTAGGGCCCTTATGCTGTTATCATTCTCATAAACAACTTGCCGATTAAAAATAAAATTAAAAAGACTTGTACTTATTTTATTTAGCAATCGTTTTTCCGGCTAAAATGGCGAAAATTCCGTATTACGCAACATGCTTAAATCGTACATACCGAAATTAAACAAAAGAAAAATATGTAAAAGTATATTTATCATTGGTTCCGTGCAATGAATCGTCTTGTTGATGTCAATGTCTTTGTCACATTTGTCATTCTCTATTAAACTTAGGCTATAGAAGTAACGTTGACGTTTACGTGTCATCACAATGTCATCTTTCGTAAAATTCTAACCTTTTAGTAAATCTTTTATGTCGACCCATACAAAATTGGCAAGTTTTTAATGAATTTGACCACTTCATTAGGGATAAGTTTTAAATTATCTTTAAAATGGCGTATTTGTCATATTTGTACGCGATAATATTGTATGGAGCAAAGTTCTATAGAACTTCTGGCATTGTCCTTTATCACATTCAGGTTAAAATTACTGTATTACAGTTGGTAATAACTGGTAAAAATGAAGAACAATTTATTTTCTAAATAAATGTTTTATTACACAAAACAAGTTGATAGAAAGGAGAACTTTGTGACATGATTAGCATTTCCACTTTTTGTAATGTATTAGAAAAAATCTAGTTACAATAATTCACCATCGCAGTAGCAGGATTCGCAGAAGCAAAGATTGAATTTTGTTCCTGTGATCGTCATCCCTGTAAAGAAATAAACACTATTTTGAAATTTCAACGGTAATTAAGGAAGGATATTATCCTCCAACCTGCCCTTGCACCTTTTAAAATAGCTTGATAGGCTGTCACGATGCCTCCTCTAACAAAATCCAATAACTTTCGGAAATTAAGTATACTAAAAAATCCTAATTGGATGACTCTTATTATGAATTTCGCAACTGCATATTTAATGTAAATAATTACAATCCAAACATTCGCACATACTAAAACATAATATACACATGTTATCGAGTTAATTATTTGATTTTTAACAAGTAGTTTCGAGCTGGAAAACCCTCAATGAAGGTATGTCATGGTATAATTATCATTCTACTCTGTACTTTTTTTGAAATGTTCACAAGACAAAAGGTTATCGTGCATGTAACAATATTTTTACATTGAACACGCTCTAGAACTTAACACGACATAGCCAAGCACAGTAGAACACTAAGTCAAAGTAATAAAATGTTCAAGTCTAGGATAGGTAAGTAGTAAAGTTACCTGCATGTCAAACATGTTGCTGTTACAAGAGACTCCATTGGTTTAATTTAAGAAGGCATCAAATCGTAATTCATAATTATCTTCGCTGGACTGTCATGAAACAAACCAAAATTTTGCAGTAATAATCATTAGTCAAACACTCATTAACAAAGAATAGCAATTGTATTGTCAACTTCATAAACACCGTCGAATAATGTCGATACTTATCATTTTCACACTTTAATATTGACACTGCAAATATTAGAAATAGGTGTATTAACCTTTGTTGAAACCCCGAAGCAATAAACAGCACAATGTAAAAACAACATTCTCAAATGAATGCACAAAGAAAGAATTCTAACGTGTTTTGTTGCGAAACTCACAAAACCGTCGTTCGTTTTCAATGAAGCCTAGTCTACTTATGCGCCATGCGATCTGAAAATGCGCAAAGGAGAAAACCAAAGCCCCCAACTCCGCTTAGGGGGGTTTCAGTCGGACTCCGAAA
>LGAG01000695.1:26429-39698 GCA_001278395.1 Lerema accius | reverse complement strand
ACTTTCACTGGCAGACAGCTGATGTATCAAGGAGTAACTTAGGCTACTTTTTTTACTTTTGTTTCGGCGTGGGTTTCCCGAAGCGAAGCGAGGGCGGGTCCACTAGTATTTAATAAAATAAAATATTTTTAAAACAAAGAAAAATTACAATACTTGAAATAAGACCTAAAACCTTTATGAACTGTGGCAACAATCTCCGCCTTCAAAAAAAAATCTTGACAGCCATCCATGGCAATGCTAGTCCTCATTCAACAAGGGACATAATTTGTGTATGGCCCGACGTATAATTCCCTTTACGGTTTTCACATCAACCACTCGACAGTAGCCGTCTGAGCCTGGGTGGATCTGTGCGATCCGACCCATGGGCCATTTCAGAGGCGGACTACTGTCGTCTTTGATTAGAACCAATTGAACCTTTTAAATACTGATATTTGTTAATGCTTGAAATTGACTCATTATTATGAATCATTGAATTGTATGTATCATAAATCTCTAACCATTTTGTTATGTTACCATCAAAGCTAGTTATAATTTTGCACAGTAGTATTGGAACATGTACTTTGTGTATCCAAATTTGCAACATTATAACTTTCAATAATCTCTTGTGCCGCAGTAATCGACGCATAAAACCTATTTTCAGTAACCTCCCTTTCTTGTTGATTTTCTGGATTTTCCAATGTTATCTCTATCGATGTTTGTATGTTATCATATTCTTCAAATAAAAGATCTACCCTTTTTAACCTAGTCTTAGCATTATGTTGTACTTTGCTAATTGACGGTAACTCCTGTAACGTAACGAAGAATCTTCAATCTATGGAACCCCTTCAGTAATTTCATGGCTTTGAGCGCTCAAAGCACTCGTCCTCTACCTGATCTTTTATAACAGGAGAAACTGTATTAGAGGAAAAAATAATGGCTTAAGAATGATATGCAGGATTCTCACTAAGGGGCTCACTTTTCTTCAGATTAGAAAAACTGTCTTCGAAGAAATTTACATCACGAGATTTTATTAGCATTCTAGCAGAATTAATATTGCGAAAAAGTAATTATTTGGATCATCAGTATATCCTACAAATATCTGCTCTTCAGCTTTAATGTCGAGTTTATATTGCAAGAAGGAATATGGAACAGTGCTCTACAACTAAAAACGCGTAAGTATAAATTAGGTTTTTGACCAGACCACTTTTCGTGAAGGATGAGTGTTGAGGACTGTGAGTCTAATAATAGTTCTCGTGGCGAAATTATACAACCATGGACTTTTTCTCTTTATTTTACATAAAACACATTTAAACTCTTAGAAATAATATTGCTATGCCAAAGTCGATGTTCCAATGCTTTATTGGTGTATTGCTTTATTAGTATTAACACTACTGTCCTATGTGTATCATAGTCCACCACTAGTCGAACCATGCATTAAAGGCACACCTGCAATAAATTTGAAATCGTTAGAGTTATACATATTCCAACCATTATTATCAAAAAATACAGTAAAACCTTTATCAACTACTTTCTTAACACAAATTAATTTAGCTTTTAAGTCGGAAACATAAGCCACATCACCAATCCTGTCTACGAGATCATTTTCAGTAGTGATCGAAACATCGCCCACGCCTATACAGTCAATTTGAGTGCTATTGGCAATGGTCACTTTCCCAGAAGAGTGCGGTTTGAAAGAAGTCAACCAGTCCGACCTAGATGTCATGTGCCCGGAGGCACCGGAGTCGATTATTCACCTGTTGTTGGCAGCAATGGACATGAAATTATACGTACTTTGTATACTATGCTAAACTATAAAGCTAAAGAGTTTTATTCAACGCGCTATTCTCAGGAACTACTGATCCGATAAAAAAAATCTTTCAGTATAAGATATGTAGCTCATTTATCGAGAAAGGCTACTTTTTATTCGAAACACAGTCACGACGTAGTTCCAACGTGACGCGGGTGAAACCGCTGGCAGAAGTTAGGGTCTACATACCAATACGGCTAAAATATACGACAATAAATTAGTTCACAGCTTAAAAAAGAAACAAAAAACAAAACAAAACTTAAATAAATCACTTATTGATCATAAAATATGGTATCCAATAATTGAGCTGGAACACTTACATCGTTGAAACGGCCCCAGCTCAGATAGCATAATACAGTAATAGTATGAGCTCAGCACCCTACCGTACGTACGGCTACTCACTAGACAATTACAGTAGTAAGCAATGATACTTACTGATTAATAAATAGGAATAATAAGTTTTGTGGTTCACAGGGTGGGATTTATTTCTAGTCCTAATTAAATAATTATTTTGACCCAATATTAAGGGCAAATCATCGTCCAAAATATCACTGCTTACTTCAATATTATAACTATCATTACTTCTTATGTGCTCCCCATAATCGGATATAGACTGTTTTATAATTGATAAGATCCCAATTTGAATCTTCTTAAATCTTCTAAGGTTAATCTTGGGAAATTATCTAAATGAGGAGCACTGCTGTCTATGTTTTGGTGGTGCTGGAAAACTGTACATCTCCTATTGATGTTTTCTCTTTGAATTAATTCCCCTATACTATTCTTTGTATTTAATCTCGCTTCAGCAATCTGTAAATACTCGGCAGCATCAGGTCGGTCTTCAATTGTTGGTTGGAATTTATTAAAAAGAGCACAAGCTATTTTAAAATCATACATAAGGTGTGTTGATACTCTGTTAAAATATTCTTGTCGAAAGAGTTTGAAATCACGTTTAATGCGACCGTTAACAATTTCAACTACCCAAAATAGGTATCAATGATACACTTATGCACGTCAACTTTTTTGTAAAGGTGCTTCGATATAGAGGAGAAGAAACGGGGAAGTAAAAAGTACTATCCCAATATCGCAGATTGTCTAATGATTAGGAGGCTTCTACCGAAACCCGATGTGACTTTCCGATTGTTTCTTATGCGCTATTGGTGAAATCGGGCCTAAGCTGTGCGTGATAAATAAAACGCAGTTTTTCCTGGGCTTGCCCGTGGTAATTTCTCCTCTTACAAGCTGATTTACTATATGTTTCATGTAATTGTCGTGTATAGTTTGATTTTGACTACGAAAATTAGTTGTTTCTTTATCTATACTATAATAAAACAGTAAAATAAATTTGTCTGTACATTGAGTATATTTACCAAAAACTAATCTAGAGTGACTCAAAAACAGTAACTGAGTACGAATCTACAATTTTTAAAATTTTTGTATGTCTGTTTGTCTGTTTGTCTGTTTGTCTGTTTGTCTGTTTGTCTGTTTGTCTGTTTGTCTGTTTGTACACGCTAATCTCCGAAACTACTGAACGGATTCGAATAAAACTTTTTTTATTCTATAGCTGTGAAGTCTGGGCTTAAACTAGGCTATATTTTTTTCCGGAAAATATTTTAGTTTTCCTGGAAAAAGCAACGAAAGTTTGTATGGAATTTTTTTTAAATATCAACCGATTGGTTTCAAATTTATAACAAATATTCCTTACTTAAATTAATTTAATATGTGTCTCCCAGTTTTTCGATATTTGATCAAGAAAATAAAAAAAAAGTGAAAAGAATGTACAAAATTTGAGTTTTTCAAAGATCGTTCACGGGCGACTCATGATTGATATCAACGTGGTTTTGAGAATATAACTTCCTCAACATACTGTTTACAATATAATTTCACAGATTTTTTAATTTCGCTCTACAAAGGGTACAAAACAGGGATGAAATTTTGAACCAAAAATACCTAAACTTTATACGAGTAAGTAAGTACACATGCTATGTTTTTACCAAAGTGAAGAGCGAGCGGGTAGCTAGGTTTGAATTAAAATTGAGGATCTAAAATTAAAAAAAATGCAAAAAAACAAATTAATCAATCAATCAATCTTAGAATCAATCAATCATGAATTATCAATACACAATAATAAAATTATGTCAAACACGATAGTATCACCATGGTCACCGAGTAAGGATTCCTGATATTTTAAATTAAATCGTAGTTTTTAGTCGTAATCGTAATCTAATGAATTGATCCGGAATTTTTATCATGATTGATTTTTTATTGATTTTTGAGGCGATACGAAGTGCGCCGGGTCAGCTAGTCTTTAATATACGTTTAATTTTGTAATACGAGTAAAAGCCGAATCACCGGTGTTTTTATTATTTTTTTATTGAAAGAAGAATGCCAACTTTCCGTAACATTATTGGTGCGATGGCGCATCCCAAAAACACTTAAAATTTTGACCATTTTCTCGTTCAACCAATATTTTTCTATATGTACATATATGTATTTCAATAATTTACCAAATCCTAAGGACGGGACAATATTTTCGGATTTTATATAATCCCATCCTTGGCGAAAATACACCAAAGGTACTCGTAACAATGGTATGCATGCACACAAACTAACAATTAGTTTTTCTGATTTTGATTTCAATTTTTGTAATTTTGCCCTACGCTATACACATGGCGTCCATGATAGAAGCATCCTATTATTTTAACATCTGGATATTGCTTTAATAATCCGTTAATTGCACCCAGTTCGAAATCACAGTGAAAGATTTGTGGTTGGAAGTTGGTAATTCGATTTTTAAAAGATTAAATAATGTTTCTTAGGTACTTTGCTTTTTGTTATTAACTAATGCAAAAACTAGAGGCACTGCTTGTGTTGTTTCAGCAGTGCTCCCAATATCCCCATGAATAGTATAAAAGGTCTAAGACAACTTTTAATTGTTGCGTCAAATTCCTTTACGTCACCAATAGATTTAAATACATATTTTCGCCGAGATATTAATATATTCGTCCAAAATTTCAGCTTAATCGGGAACCGGGAAGCTGGTTTGCATTTTACTCATAGTATTATATACATTATTTAATAATAATAATTTATTTAATATTTTATTTACACACAATTACATTTTAAAAGACACAGTGACATAAAAGTGGTCCCCCCAGTGGTCGGGAGGTTTGGGCACCCCTATAGGGAGGTTTGGGCATAGGACCACATATTGCTCTACTACACTACTGTGCTTAAGTATTATTTATATATATTTTTTTCTTATAAACCTTTAACAAATTTAACAAAGTGACTTAGAATACTGCACGTTGTTGCACTTAATTAACCTTATCTTAAATTTGGTATGACCCAGAGAGGCTTGTCAAATTTATATTTTAAGCTGCCACGTTTCATCCACGAAGTTGGTGTGTGTGGGCAATTTTGTCCTTATATCCTCCAGTGGGACACTGGCTACGTCCTCGATATCAGGAAATATAAATGTATCTCGTACCTTACTCGTTCTCATAAATTTGACAGTTAATTTTTAAATGTAAACGGCATTGCTCTGAAATAAAATATGATTAAAATATTCATTGCAATAGGCATAGCAAAAAAGTACAATAGTATGACAAATTGCACTAAAACAGAGGGAGGTTTGGGCATGCCCAATGCTCCCTCCTACTTACGTGTCCAATGCTCCCCGCAACTTCACTTTTTAAATAAATTTGGATAACTTTATTCAAATGAAATTTTGAATTCAAATTGACAGATAAATATAATTTTAATTAAACCCAAAATAAGAATTTGACATTGATACTTACACTTTCTTGCAGATTATCGTGTTATGATTCTCTAAATCACAAACAAAATGTTTACTTTTGTACCCAACAAAACGTTTACCGCATATGACTGCGGCCAGTTCGATCAACTAAACCGATCAACTGGTTGATCAGAATGGAACTCAATTGAGGCATTTTTTCCTATTGAATCAACTAATTAATTAGTTAAATAAGTGATCAATTTCTTATTTTATTATATTCCTTTCGAATCAACTAGCACAACCCAATGAAAAAATGCCTCTAGTTGATCCGTTTAGTTGATCGGATTGGCCGCAGTCGTCGAGACAAGACGAGACAAGTCGAGTCAAGTGGAGTTAAGTCGAGAGTATCGTGTGTTTGTGTCGTGCCGTGTGTCGACGTGTCGTGTCGTGTCGTGTCAAACGTGTCGATATGTCCTGGAAAAAGGGTATTATTTCCGAAATCATGGCATATTCATTTGTAACTTATATTATTGAGCTTCATCTAGGATTTTTTTTTATCTCGGGATGTCGTTTTATTGGCGCAATCAAAAGATTTAACTCTACCGAAGCAAAGCGAGGGCGGGCCACTAGTTATGTGATATTACAGAGACAGAAAAAATAATTTTAAATGCGTATTCAGGCAAATATTTAATGAAACTTATAATACTACACTAAGTACCTATATACATTTTTAAACACTTTATCTCAGTTTTTCAAGAGCATGACCAACACAGATCTCTCCAGTTATTAATGCCGTCATAGTCTGTCTAATTTTATCGTCTCGAATAAGGTATTGTTTTTGGCGCCTATTAGGTAGCTCTGTATTAATATATGACTCGTTCTCAATTAGAACATTCAATAAACGTAATATTATTGGTAATGTTATTGATTCCATGATATTATTGATCCTGTGCCTTTGCCCAAAGACGATTATAGTATCAATAGGTTTTTTGAGTAATTGGATGTACAGTCGCCATCAGATATATAGAAGCGGGCGAGATACACAAATATTTCGGAGCGTCTTTAAATTTCAATAAATTCGTCACACTACATAAGGTCAATAACAAGAGAATGTGCAACTTGCCATAAATATAGGAGCAGTCATTTTTCAATAAATTCAGAACGCACAACTAGGAATTCAGTACGATTGCAAGAAACGTCAATATTATTTGACTTAAAAAGAATAATTTTGAAGTATCGAACTCATATAAAGAGTTTACACGTGAAAGATAATTGGCTACTTGACAGTTGTTGAAATCTATATTAATAATTTCGTGCAGGGGTACGGTAGACTCGATCAAAACCTTATTTGAATAACAAAACATAAAAAAATAATGATTTCGAGTCGACAACATATATTCGCAAAATTCGGATTGTGGAGTATTTCGTTAAATTGTTATGGCACTGACAAACAAACCGCAGTCGTCATTTTAGTTAGATGCCAAACGTTTCGTTTCACATATAAATAAAATGATCTGTCATGAAACTTATGTGGCAGACGAAATTTTAGGCGAGCGAAGCCGCGGACAACATCTAGTAAGATATGAAGTATATTGTATACGATAGCTTTTAGCCAAATAATAATTACGCCATTTTTGTTTTGAATTAAAAAAAAATTTAATATTTTATTTTTGCCAAATAAAAGGTTTGGTTCTAAAAACTGCTGGTGTTAACTTTAACCATTGCTTTTGACGATTAGGTTATTTAGGAACACACGCTCCTAAACCTGTTTATACACATTTTAAAATACCTAAACTACGTAGCTAAACTACTAAACACGTTTATACACATAAATAATTTTTCGGGGCATTTAAAAGCTGTATTTTTACACATTGGTACCACACACGGCTTTTAGGTTGCCATTTTATACAATTGTGCAGAAAAAGTTGTATAATTTTAAAGTATTCTTTCAATTCAATGATGTAGCTTTACAGCTGGTTTGTACCTTCATAGTTCTTCATGAAGTAATGAAAAATGTAATTGTAACGGGTATAAAATAAACTTTTACACATTTTAAAATACATTTTCAAAAACAGTCAAATAGCCAATTTAAGAAGTAGGTTATTCAACAACTACAACCTGATACACCAATAATTTATTTCCTTATACAATGTAGAGAAAAACAATACAGAATACATCGTATTGAAATAAATGTTTAATATGATCACCCTGCCTGCGTCGATATCTTTGACGATCTGTGTGTTCCGATATTTTTGATGTCTTGTGCGTTCCGAATTTATTGAAAAATGACTGCTCCTATATTTATGGCAAGTTGCACATTCTCTTGTTATTGACCTTATGTAGTGTGACGAATTTATTGAAATTTAAAGACGCTCCGAAATATTTGAGTACCTCGCCCGCTTCTATATATCTGATGGCGACTGTACTGCCACCCATCAAAAATCCATTCTTTTGGTAAAAGTGGTAAAATTGAACACATCCCGATAATCTGTTTCTCATCTTTGCTTTTGTGCTTAAGTTTTTTACCCATACGCCACATATTCCGATTCCAGTGGTAGAAGCAGCCTTTAATTGAAGTATTTGGATAAACTTCAAGTAAACCGTTCGATTAGGCGATTCGTTCGAACCGACCGATCGATAGGGCGATTTCAAAGTCGCAGTGCATTATTTTGAATTCTAACTCTGGCAGTTGGGATTTTATTATGTGGAAAACTGTAGCATAAGTAGTCTGCATTTTAACGGGCATCAAAACATAAATTAATGGCCTCGTGTTGGTTGTATTTTCATTACTGCCGTAGCCTTCGTGAATGCTTAAAAGCTGATAAAGTGGAAAAGGGCAACTATGAAAAGTGGCGTTCACAAAAAACTCCTCCGCTTTCATAGTAAGTGATTTCGACTCTTTTGAACAAAATAAAATAATACGAGTTTTCCCATCATTATAGTCACTTAATAAAAATCTGTAAATTTTTTTGGTACCTCAACATCTTCAAACTTGCTAAAAACAGTTTTTTTAGCTCCAATTGCTTTTTTTCTAGTGTTATAAAGTCCGGTTTTAACATTCGAAAAATTTGGTATCTCGGTAAAAAAATTAAGGCCTTGATTATACATATCACATTTAATTTTTTTGTAAATACTTGGAATAGGAAGATCAGTTTCTATCACATTTAGTTTTAGGGCATTTTTTTCTTTTAGTAAAATATTTTTAGTGGTATCCATTACACAGTTGTGAGGTTTTTTAGAATTATATCATTTTCCTGAAAACAATATCAGGAAAATAAATACTTAAAACAAATGATTAATGATTGAAAATAGGGATTATATCATCATCATTATCATCATTACAACCCATAACTGTCCCACTGCTGGGCTCGGGTCTCCTCTCACAATGTGAGGGGTACAGGCCATAGTCCACCATGCTGGCCTACTACGGATTGGCAGACTTCACACACCTTTAAGAACTTTATGGAGAACTCTTAGGTGTGCAGGTTTCCTCACTATGTTTTCCTTCACCGTAGCAAGTGATAATTAGTATCTAATACGCACATAATTTTTTACATTAGAGGTGCGTGCCGTGGGGTTTGAACCCATGATCTCCCGTTCGAGAGACCAATGTTCAAACCACTAGGCTATCACCGCTTGTTTATTAGCAGGGATTGTATAGGGATTTTGTAAATCAGACCCTAGTAGAGTTATTGTCTCTTGCAACTAATAGATACACACTAGCGATTCTTTAACATTTTTTTTTCTTTTTTAATTTTTTATTATTATAAAACATATGAAATAATTGCTTACTTTTACAGTTATGCTTCCCTTGCATTGTTTTTTATGGTTGACGCATCGCAAATACAATGCGCCATTTTTATATTTTCGTGCCTTAGTGTATTGATAGTGTTCATAAAGAAAAACTTCTCCTCCATTTTTTCTTATTATTTCCATCTTTGGAATGTATGTTTAATATATAAATATACAACAATAATAATTCAGTTAAATACTTCAATTGAAGTCTTCAAGTTTAATCATTTAAGTAGACTTTAGCATGTTATCAATTATTAACAGTGTGTCTTGCCAGTGTTGACCTATGGATCCGAGACGTTATGCATCACTATTGGCCTAATGCACAAGCTCAGAGTCACGCAGCGGGCTATGGATGGATAAATTGTTTAGTTAATCGGACTGCCCGCAGGGAAAAAATGTATATACTATTCCTTATCAAGTTGAGTCAGTAGGAATATATAATGATTATTTAAAATGTTCTCATTGGATCAACTAGATAGTTGATTCGTTGGGAATAAAAATAGTTGATCTGTATTAATTGATCCGTTTAGTTGATCGAACTGGCCGCATATAACTTGACAACCGAGTGAAATGTTAGCTGACGTTTTAAATAAGCGGTTTTTCCAGTATTTAAAATAGAGTGCTGAGGTAGAAAACAAGAATTTATGAAGTTTTTACCGTTCATTTATTCATGGTAATCGCCCTGTTTAGATTTGGATTTGAAAACGAAATCAGCTTTCTATATAACATCTCACAAACAGCGTGGACAGTAATCCATCTTCGTCCAGAACTATTATTCTTTCGTACTTCTTTATCAACAGATGACTGCCAACATTTCGAGCCTGTGTAATGCGTATGAATCCAGGCTTTATAGAGGTAAATAAATGGTTTTTTTATTAGTTAGCAGTGCATCATTCTGTCGAATACATTGTAAATATTTAATCCTCCATGCTTTTATATTTTCCCGTTCAATCACAAAGCTTCTATTGTTCACACATTTTTTGAATTTGAATCCAAGTTTATTAGTCAAAATAGATGTTAATGTTGAAGTTGAACACTGAAAATTCAGATCCGTTGTTGCGACAGCATGGATTTTCTTCAAAGTTGGTACTTCCTTATGCACCTCGTACATAGAAGTAATTGTACTTCTTATTTCCGTTAGTAGCAAGTTGTCTACAAGAACACGGGTATTGTGACGTCCTCTTTGACCATTGCTTGTTGACTCTATTTGATCGCATAGCTCAGAGGTTGGCAACGCGCGATCCAAGAGCTATGTACTTGCGGCCTGCGACTTTTTAAAATGATATTCACAACATAGCGGGGAATTAATAAAGCGGGGAAA
The DNA here is from genome assembly GCA_001278395.1 of Lerema accius. Lineage (NCBI taxonomy): Eukaryota > Metazoa > Arthropoda > Insecta > Lepidoptera > Hesperiidae > Lerema > Lerema accius. Next base: position 29,060 of record LGAG01000695.1, on the reverse strand, counting down.
ACCGGGGAATCGGCCCTGACCTGGCCAAAAAATTGCTTACCTTTTTTATGCAAAGGATAGTATTTTATGAAACACCGGCTGCTTTACATATAGAGCTAGTTCGTTTGTACATGAATGATTGTGATCTAGGTTCTTCTTCTCTTTATAAATTGTTTTTATAGATTGGCGATTAAGCGGTTTGTTGTAAGTTAATAATCCTCCATTTTTTGATATGTATTTCTGTTCAATTACAAAGCTTTGTACATTGTTATGAAAAGGAAGCATCCTTGTGCACGTCGTATATACACAGGTATTGTACCTCATATCCCCGTTAGAAGAAAGTCGTCTACAGGAACATGGGTAATATGACGTCCTCCTCAATAATTTCTTGGGGATTTAATTTTTAATAAAAATAATATAAATATTAAATATATTTTTCATACAGTTTTCTTGTCTTTTTTATCCCTCGAAGATAGAATTGGAGCAAAAACAATATTCCAGACTGATGTAGGTACTCAGGATTCTAATTTAAAAATGTATTCGCATTATATATAAAAACATAATTACTATCCTAAAACGCAGTATTTCTTTTATCAAATGTTTATCAATTTGTATTTGTAATAATAAAAACGATATTTTAATACAACAAATAATGACAATCACGATCAATGACGATCATTGATGCCCAATGACCTTTATCCAATAATAAGAATAGAAATGTTTTCTATAAAAATCATCAAAATACTTTTAAACTTTTATCATTGCGGACATTAATTTTTTTAAAGTATAACGAGTACTGACGATCTATTTAGTCAAGGCTGTAGCGACCGATGGTGAGAGGTGCCTTGAAGGTATCTGTCAGTGTGAGTGGGTTTTCTATGTACTAATATATATAATACTATGTGAGTAATAATCCGGGGTCGTAATAAATACCTACAAGTGTCTTCCCCAATGGTATCCCTGCACTCCTGGGTCAATTTTGTGGTCTGACGTGTTACTCTAGCAGTAAGATCGTAGTCTACTTCTTTGTACGTAGTCGTATCCTTTAAGCTTGATCGCCGTCTCTCGCCGTGACCATGGTCCTTGTAATTGGATCGAAATATCGGTGCCAAATAAATAGATCGTGAGTACTCGTTATACTTTAAAATCATCAAAATAGTTGAACGTATTTAACGTTGATAAAAGTTTAGTTTAATATTTTTTTTAATTATTTAATACTTTTGTGTGGAATGTGAATGTTTGTCAGATGTAATTTCGTTTCTTTTTAAAATAATTCTTTCGCAGGAGAAGCCGCTGGTAGAAGGTAGTGTGTATGATGTGTATGGTGAAATCCAATTTACATAGGTTTGGGTATTTTACTTATATTTATAGTTAGGAAAATAATAATAGATGGCGACACTCTGACTTTCAAAGGACGTATATATAGTAGTTTAGCCCTACAAAATATAACGTCAAATTATGTCAACCACAAAACATTACAAGTACAGCATGATGTTTTTTAGTTATTATATTTGAGTTAAATATTTTTGGAGATGAAGACTTAATTAGTAAACAAAAAGATATTTAATATTTCATTATAGACAGAGAAGACTCTTTATTTCTTTTTAAGCTGCAATTGGCTGTCAAAAATAAACAAGCAAAAAATAAAATTTTACTTGGTAAGTGTAGTTGACTGATTTACCCTAAAATTATTTTTAAATATATTTTTTTGTATGCATCATCGATAAAAATATTTTTATTTTAAAGGAGAAACACTCGTTAATTAAATGTTTTACACTTTGTTTTCAGAATCCCATTGAGAGCTTTATTTCTAAAATAAGAAAAACTGTATTTTAATATAGCGAATAATACATACTCTATCAATAATATTAGGTACAGACCATGATTATTAGTTTTAATTGTAAATTAGATCCAATAATAAATATTATATTAATATTATTTCATCTAATAATATTAATAAGAACTAAAGGACATTATATCATAATAACCTAAATGTAAATTATTTTGTTTCCTAAATATCAATAATATTATAATTAAAAAAAATGAAACCAATATAAAAAAAGTTAACTGAAAATTACAAAATATTGGTTGAGGGACTTACACTTTCTTTAGAGGATGGTGTGGTTTTACTGCTATGACTATATTGCTACCGAGAATTGATAACCTATTTTTTTAAATCGGTTAAAAATAAATTTATTTTAGTAGGTATATTTTTATAACACACTGTATAGTAAAATTTCATTGGTGTATCAATCAACCTATCAAGTAAGATAGGCGTGACTTTTTTTGACAAAAAAAATCGCATAATGCCAGCAAACAAAATGAATAATTAGCTTTCATATTTTTTATGTAAATTTTAATTTTATTCTCAGCTTAATTGGTGTAACTAAGGTAATTTCATGCTGTCTAAATATATTACATTAAATAAATAGTAAATTTCTATTCATTAGTATTAATATAGAGATGTACATACATATAAATTTTGAATAAATAATAAATTATTATCCATGGTTAAAAAATTTTTTTTTTGCTCACCCTACTAAAGAGTCCAAGAATAGTGTTAAAAAGAGACAACAATACCTACGGGAACGCCAACTTTCCCTTCTTTAATTGCGCGAGCTATATATACATAAAAGATGGTGATTACGTCAT
>LGAG01000695.1:15007-25613 GCA_001278395.1 Lerema accius | reverse complement strand
ATGCTTCTAGGTCTATCCGTTTAGGCTGTAGCGTGTCTGTCAGTCAATCAACATTTTTATTAAGTATGATGACGATTATCTAAAAAAATGCCCAATGCTCCCTACCTCCTCTACCTATTAAAGGTAGGTAGGTAGTACATGTCCTAAAAATTAATGAATAAGTGAATACAGTTATAGACTAAAGCTCGGTTCCAATAACGCACGGACTACTGTCGGTTATAATCGACCGATAGTTTTTGTGTTACCGATGACGACACCATGTTCTAATAAATTTTAACATCTTCAAGAACATGTTCCTTGCTGTAGGAGAGCTCGATGCAATGTTGCACAGTTGTATCTAACTCCAACCAGACCAAGAAATTATGTTTCTATTAGTACAGACGAATCCATAGACGGCGAGACATCTCAGTCTAGTTCAGTTTTATCTTCAGAATGATTACCGGAAAATGTGCCACACATGGCTCAAGAAAATGTCCCAACTATAATCCTAAATGATTACAAAAAGATCATGGGACGTCCAGCTATCTGTGCAGTACCAAATTGTAACAACAATGATACTCATAGTGTTTCTGGGGCATTGCGAATGGCATTATTTAAAGATTTTAAATTGTATGTCCCTACACATGTTAGAATTTGTAGCGACCATATTTTTAATAATGAATGGGAAGCACTATATGACTCTGGCTCTTCCTCGTTTACTAGCTACCAGGTAGAGCATATATTTTCTTTCATTAATCGCAATAAAAATACAACTTCTAGGATATCCTTGAATCAAAGTCTAAAGACAAAATTATGCCATAATATTGCTGTCAGATGTAAGAGTAAGTATTTTCCCTTTTCTCTATTTATTATTGAAACAAATTGCACAGAAAACATGTCAGGTTACAGATTGTCCAGTAACTTACGCCACCGGATAGTGTCGATGCACGAAGACAATAGATCGATTAAAGAACCTGAACACCTTAGGAATTTCTGTAAGTTCGTCTTTTCGCTTAGAGTTACTACCATTATCGATAAATACCGATATCTCATGACCGTAGAATTAAATCTCATAATAAATAAATTATTTCAGAGGAACACAGCTAGATTATGGATACGAAGATGGAAAGACGAGGGCGACTGTGAACACCATACAAGCAGTGGTCGCCCTAAAAATAACTTTGTCGCAAGATAATGAAATTATTCAGACATATGAAAAAAAACCGTTAAAACCATCACTAGAAGTCGCTAATCGTCATCAAGTATCTGCCGGCACAATCCGTCGCCGGCTCATATCGAATGGCTCAAAACACAGGATTCCGGCCAAAGAACCTCTCGTGTTTTCTGGACTCGATTGGTTCGTCTTGACGAGAACATTGATAAAAAATGTAATCTAGGGCCACACGATGGACACAAATGATGGTCACGGGAACTCTGTTAATAAACGACTAAACCGTATAGAGTTTGGACTCAGTTGATTCGTCTTAATGAGAGCTTTTATATAAAATGTAGTCTAGGGCCTGGCGATGGACACGAATGATCGTCATGGGAACACTGTCAATAAACGGCGAAAGCCTATCAAGTTTGGACTCGACTGGTTCGTCTTAACAAGAACATTGAACATTGCTCCTTACGTCTTATTATAGGTTCTCTATGAAATGCAAATGCTTCTATGGAAAGATGGATGGTTCGTTATTAACAGAGTTCCCATATCCCACTTCTGACTCCATCTTCGTCACTTGACATCATCTACGATCAAAGTCCGCGTCGAAACGAATCAAACGAGTCCAAACACGATAAGATTTGATCGTTTCCTAACAGAGTTCCTATGGCATATATCAGATCAGCTTAATTAAAAAAACAAATATTGTAGAACAGTCCCATTTACATATACATGCAAAATTTCAGCTCAATCGGAGAACGGGAAGTGTGTTTTTAGAGGGTGCCAGATCTTTATGGCGCCATAGGGGGGTCAAAAATTTATGGCGCCAGGGGGGGGGTCCAGATATTTTTGGACGTGACTGTACCTTGCATATAGAATTACGAGTATTTTAGAAAAGTATTTTATGCTCAACTACAATAAGTTGAGCTTTGTTGAGCACTTGTTACTATAATCTAGCTCTATATGAATTATTAACAACAATGACGCATGGAAATGAACAATTTAACATGCTCTGCATATTTTAAAAAATAATATCGGTACTGCCATGGGCAATTTTTTACCCCGTGACACTACTGATCGTGCCACCGGTAGTGCCACGGGAAATTAACCTTAAAAAGTAGTAAACTCATCACCAAAATATATGTATATGTATTTTATAGGGTGTCCAGTTAGTAGTGCTCCAAACGAAGCCTGCCGTTTGATAAGGCCTTGGTCTATCGAACTACGTCAATTGAGTTCAGATCAGACACAAGCGTCACGGCTTTAGGGTTATTTGGAATTCTATAAATTACAACCTTTCATTAGATTATTGCTTGTCATTTTCTTAAAACAAGTAGTTAAGTAATATTTTTTTATGATGTACATACCTGATAAGATGGTTAACAGTTTTCTAGACAAAAAAATTTAATTGGTAACTTCTTACCTCGTGATTTTTTCTTGAAACTTTGAAGCTATGTAATTTTAAAAACATGTATGCCAATTTGAGTGCCCATTTGCTTAAAAACTTCTGCATGTAATGCAGATTAAAATAAAATAGTGTTTTGGATGAATAAAAAAAAATATTGCTATTTTAAAACTTAAATTAAATGTGTAGATATGGCTAGACAGGATAAAATTAGTTGAAAGCATCAGTGTGTTAATTAATTTACGTTTTAATAGATATTTTAAATATCCTCCACTTTTTTACACATATAATTTATTCTATGTACATATATTATACTGGCCTTGCACAGTACGTAAAATGCAATAAAGTACTGTCGACCGTGGTGTTGCCTTCTTAGGCACAAAATTCTTCGCTACAGGATAAGAATTCGTGGTATCATTGAATTATTATGCTGTACTAAATTTACGGACACGCGACTATGTAACAACGACGCATTAAATGAATGCACAGATTTGAAAAAATTTCATAAATAAACGAAATTAAAATAATAATGCTATTAACAAGCATATATTGCCCTAAAAAGAAGAAAATAAACGTAAACTACAGCAAAAGTATCCCAGATTTACATCCATAACGGATGACACGTTTTATAAGCTCATTTTTAATCGGCCATTTTTCAATATGCTATATTTATCTCAAAACTTGTGCTGCAAACATTCCTGTACCGCCTCTGCTCTGATGTATACTAATTTGATATTTATTACACAGCGATAAGGGTGAGTTTCGTCGTACGTGGACATAAGGGGGTGAGCCTCTCCCGCCCAAGGGGTTGGCGTGGGTTCCCTCGAGATATAAAAAGGATTCCGGCGGCCCGGACGCCAGTTTAGCTCCAACCTCCGTTTGCCATTCAGGTTTATAGTAAATCTTCTTTCTGACAGATAGTAAATCAGTAGCGCCACCTAGTGTTGTTATTTTCGTGATAACCTTTAGTGCACTGTTTTGGTTCATTATTGTTAAAGAGAATTGTGTTGACTCAAGATAAAGTAGCTCAGCATCAACAGGTAAGCATTGTTTGTATAGCGAAGAACTAGCTCAATTGGTTGTTTCTATTAAGAGTATTATGTATTTCTTATGTGTTACTGCAGATATACTCTGTATATGTTTTATCAGGAAGTGACAGAATAATAATAAATCTGTCCGTCGTTCGTAAAAAATAATGTTATTCGGTAGCTTAATATTCATACAAGTGATTGAGACTAGTTCTGAATTTGTGAGATGTATATTTATAAGCAAATAACGCAGAAACATATGAACATTGTCTTTTTTATAATAACAGGATGGTGCGACCCAAACTCAATAACAAAAAACCGTACAAAACGTTTGATGTGTATAACAGGGAACGCCCTGCGATGCCTCAACAGGTAACACTATAATTATATTATATGGGTATAATTCTGTCCCTTATTTTAGGCATATTAATAAAAAAATTAAAAGGCTAGTGCATGAATAAAGGCTGCCCATTGTGGGAACTACCTCTCAACACATTTAAAACGCGATGATGACAAGAAGCTACTTTTAAATTTTGGAATGAAATTATGATAATAACATAATTACTGACAAACATTTGAATTTTTTCCTTATATCTGTTCTTTATATGTTTTTCTAAATAATTTTTAATCTCTTGAACAGGAAATTCAAAGACCAGAACGACCGGATACACCTTCTCCAACGCTATCATCTTCATTAAGATTCTTGACAATACGTCGAAGACGTGTGCACAAAATCAGCCGTGGTCTTCTCCATGTTCATCGAAATGGGCTACGAACACGCAAGCCTACATGTCCCAATAACGCCACCTGTCTTGGAATAGATGATATAGGGGAGTTTATGTATAACCAAGCGAGAAAGTGTAGACACCTCATGGATGAAGTAAACCGACATAGAGATCCTAGTCTTCCTCCAATAACAGAAAAAACACCAAATGCAGAATTTATTGCCAAAGAGCCAGAGGAAGGAAAAGTTAACGTAGTAGTGGAAATAGGTCCTGCAGGCATGGATTTGGAACAACAAAACTGCTGGGATTGTAAGTATTTCAAATTCAACGCTGTCAATTACTATGTGACGCCCCAAAATTTTCACTTAACATGCTTTTTTGTTTTAGCATCGTCCAGTACAGATCTGTGAACATACATACCGGTAAGTATTTACATCATTTAACTAACAGTAAATACATAATTATAGCTAATTAGGCAAAATCTGTCACAAACCTGTGATGAACGTACTTGCTTAAAATTAACTGGCGGAGGGTGGTGGGTGTAAAGGTATATCAGATAATTGTGGTTGTAGACTTCTCATCTTTTTCAACCCATTCAATCTTATTGTCCAAACCAATATCATCATTTTTAAAAATTATTCGCTTTATTATAATATTATGGGGGTCAGGGGTTCTGGAATGCTTCTAATTATACAATAATACGGTTTTCAGTTAAATTCATAGAGAAAAAATTTATTAACCTTCCTTCAACAAAATATTGTGTCACCCATCAATCAAAATAAAAAATATTAAGAATAAAGAAAAATAATAAAGAGAATCGGGACTTATCGTACGGATCTCTATATCGAAGACCACGAGAGGCTCTAGGAGGGACTATAGATTGCTATAATATACAATTTATTAAGTATAGAATAGTCCTAAAATTAATACAGCCTGATTTTTTTTAGCCTCCGACTACTCCGACAGAGGACCTCGGAAGCGAAGAATCCTTATCCAGCCTAATGACACGGGCGCTCTCCTTCAAGTAAACAGTTCTGCGGACATAACTCTTTTATTACTTGATTGTGACATTGTGGAGGACTTCAAAATAGACAGTAATTAATGTTTTCTTTACCTCATAGTTACATAACTATTACTTGTTTAATTGCATTTCAACAAGATTGTGTAAATAAATGTCGACTACTTAAACATAAACTTAATAAATTCGATTAGAAGTAAGAAAATTATGGAATTTTCTAATAATACGAGCTGTTGCCCGCAGCTTTGCTTGCGGAAATTATAGTTTTGCGGTGATATTTACCCCCTTAAGGGTAAAATAAAAAAAATTTTTGAATAAGGTTCTTCGTCCTTTTCAACCATGCACCCAAACACGAATTTGAAAACTGCTAGCTTAAAATTTTGGTTAGTTTTCATACAAACTTTCATCCCTTATTTCACCCCCTTATGGGTTAATTTCCAAATTATTTTAAAATCCGCACTTCTTAGCTTAGTATCGAAAACTTAAATACTAATTTGCAAACTGCTTGTTTTAATCTTTTTTAATTTTCATACAAACTTTCATCCCCTATTTCCCCCCCTTAAAGTGGGAATTTCCAAAAATCCGTTCTTAGTACTCCCCTACACTCTAGAAGGAACCTTTGTGCCAAGTTTCATGCTTCTAGGTCTATCCGTTTAGGCTGTAGCGTGTCTGTCAGTCAATCAATATTTTTATTAAGTACGAGCTGTAGCCCGCAGCTTTGCTTGCGGAAATTATAGTTTTGCGGTGATATTTACCCCCTTAAGGGATGATTTTCAAAAAACGTTGAAATAGGTATTTTATCCCTTCCAACCATAAACCCAAATACGAATTTGCAAACTGTTTGCAAATTTTGTTAATTTTCATACAAACTTTCAACCCTTATTTCACACCCTTAAGGGTGGATTTTCCAAAAAATTCAAAATTCCCACTTTTTAGCTTATTAACAAAAACCTATATACCAATTTGCAAACTGCTTGCTTTAATTTTTATTTAATTTTCATACAACGCTTCATCCCCTATTTCCCCCCCTTAAAGTATGAATTTCCAAAAATCCGTTCTTAGTGCTCCTCTACACTCTAGAAGGAACCTCTGTGCCAAGTTTCATGCTTCTAGGTCTACCCATTTAGGCTGTAGCGTGTCTGTCAGTCAATCAACATTTTTATTAAGTATGATGATGATGATGATAATAACTTGTAATTGCGAGAATACCTACTGTTTACATTAAAAGTTGTATTATTTTACTATGTATAATTTTATTAAAAGGTGAAACTATCATGAAGTTGATTTTATTAAGGTCAGCGATTGGACAAAACAAATGTAAAATTAACTGTTAAGTAAAGAATGTGAAATTAATTATGTAAACTAATAATAAGGATTGTTGTAATTAAGAAAGGTTGTTTAAAGATAAATATTTATGTACATGAATAAAAATATTTAAAAAGTAAAAAAAATACAAAAAGTACAAAAAAAATAATAAAATGCAAAAATCAAAAAAATATTAGCATTAGGTATAAATAATAATATTACTATAGTTTTTAAATCGTCCATATAAAAATTCATAAACTTATTTGAATTTAATAGTTTTGATGTTACAATAAATGCACTATACAATTTTCCACTGCAACTTTTTATGCTTTAGTCGTGAAGTTTATGGAAATATATTAAAGGGTGGGCAAGGGTGTGAGACTCTGTAATTCTATTTGGTTGATAACTTACGTTATAATTACCAATGATATACTACTTCTTAGTTTGTTGGTTATTAACCCAGTGGTCCCCACTTTGAGCTTTTTTTCTATAAAAACAAGTAAAATAATAATATACCAGAAGTACAAGTTATATTCCTTCCTTTTTTATTCACTAAGCTCTTCTTAAAAAACCGGGCCTTTGATCGACCGTTTCCCTTCTTGTAATTTGCAGTAAACTGAGCTAACAAATAAACCTAAAATTATTACTGGTATTCACACACATCATTTAATGACGGGTGTAAGTAACATTGACCAGATTTAATTATTTGTTGTTGAGAAAAAAAATTTGTCGATAAAAAATATACGTAGATAAAATATCGGTAATTACAAACCAAACACTCAGTAGGTATAACATAATACTGGCAGATGTCATGTAGATAAATAAGCGTTGAATTTTTCGGATTTTAATCAACCTACAAACTATTTCTCCCTGTGTCATGTTTTTATGGAACGCTTAATATAAGTTTTGTACATACTATATTATTATTAAAAATTAAATTAGTACAATGCAATGGAATTTTAAGTGTTTATCATAAGTTTATGATATTGTACATTAATAAGATTATTTAAATTAAAATTTTATTTTATGGAACGTACAGTCACGATCATAAATATCTAACCCCCCTAGGCGACATAAATATGTGACCCCCCTTTGAAAACCTACTTCCCGGTGGCCGATCAAGCTGAAAATATAAATGGGACGAAACTTCAATATTAGTACGAAATTGGGCTAATGTGATGATGAAGACCGAAGTTCTTAGGTCCTTTGGTCTCCATCATCAGATCGGCTTTATTTTATAGTAATATTGTAATTTTGTCCCATTTACAAATACATGCAGAATTTCGGCTTAATCGGACACCGGGAAGTTGGGTATCTGGGAGGTCAGATATTTATGTTCGTGACCGTACAATTGTGCACTAAATCCTGCGATATCGGTATGATACGTTCTGTCAATACTGACAGTACTATTAGGAAAAGATTGTACAGTTATAAATTACATACGAGTACACACTACTCTTGGTATTTGGACTCTAGTTCTGCAAAAATTTCACTACAATATTTTTTAAAGCATCACACACACAAAGCAGTGCCTAAGCTGTTTTAAAATCAATTTAAATGTTATATTATACCTGTTTGGAAGTTTTTTGCCACTTGTTCTTTAAAAACTACTCACACCTAACTTCTTTTCCTCTTATTAAAACTGCACTAAAACCTGCCCAATGCATCGCCAACAGTAAGGACTTTTATAGTAATAACTTACATAATTTTCTACCCTGGAACTGGAATTTGACCTCATGGTTTAGCGTATTGTTACATGACACTATACTCGATAATGCTTGCCGTTAAATGGGCTTATACTTCTCTTTTCAACTTAGATTTACTTGATTTCTAATCTTCTTATGTATGTGTATGCAATCTTAAAAGCATGCATCAAGGTAAGATTTAGAAAGTACTGTAGTAGTTTCAATATTTTCCATAATTTATAAGGTGTTGGTAAAATAGCTTTATAGAAATGAAGTTCTATAATGTTACTTACCCAATTATAATTTATTATTATTATTGTAGCAAGTAATTGTAACAATGCGTATTTAAAAGGGCATATATTTGATTAAAATTGTAAGTAGAAATGTTTACCTTAAAAAAATATATATTATGTAAATGTACGGGTAAGTTTCTAAATGAAGAATACTATTTAAATCCTTAGAATTTAGGACAGATAAGTCTAACATAAACTACTCATAGACGTAATTATTATTTGATACCATGTTTATTTATTTTAAGGCTTTATGTAGCCATACTTCCCACTTAACGTGACTTCTGGAGTACGGAAGCGCTTAAAAAAATACTTCTAGAAATCACCAATCCACTTTCCGACCGCGCTCGCAGTTTTGCTTGACTTCGCCGATCACTTAAGATTGACGCAAGCCGCGAGTATGAGTTGGCTACGACAAGATGTTTAGTACCTAAAAAAATATAAATTAAAACTCGACACGTCCTGCGTTGCATTTGTTGCCTTCATTTCGTTGTCTACGATGTCGATTTTATGAGGTATATAGATAAAGATTAATAATCCTTTAATTAATAATTTTTGCCATTTGACTTAGAATTATCTTTCTCATATGTGTTTGTACAGTCACATCCAAAAATATCCGACTCTCCCTAGGCGCCATAAATATCTGACCCCTTCTAGAAAACCAACTTCCCGGTGTCCGATTAAGCTGAAATTTTGTAGGACGTGTCGAAAACTATAAGCGAGTTAAATGAGTTTTAACACTTGCACATTTTGGGTTCCGTAGTCGCCTTACATTTTAAACTCATTACACAGAACCACTGTCATAAAATAATACTTTCCAAACCAAGAGTTGGGGACGGTTAACTGTAAAAATCCTTTTACAGTTTATCGTTTCTCTTTCTTTGCGTAATAAATATTCATCCATGCCAAATTATAGCTTCCTAGTTGTCAAAATCTCTGACAAAGAACAAAGACGGACCGAAGAAAGAAGACAGACGGACGGACATGACGAAACTATACGTATTCCAATTTTGCTACGGAATCCTATAATTTAAACGCGACACAACGGGGAAAAGGAGTAGAACAAAATTGTAATCTGTCCTTTTTGTAACCGCTTTCTGAGGTCTCCTTGACAGCGATTTATCCATTCAAGTATTTTTTTAAAATAGATATTTTTAATGTAGCTAAAATTAACTAACGTTTACGAAGTTTTTACATAACTTCATTCAACAATCTTTTTGAGTCAAAAAAGGGTGTTTTGAGATATTTCAATGTAATAAAAATATAATTTGTCAGCTATTGTATTAACAATTGTATTGTATTGTAATAGCCACATTTGGACCCAAAATTAACATGAAAAATTGTATTACTGTAAGTAAAACTGTATATTGTAATAATGTCATAAAATAAGTATAGACGCAAAAACAAATCAGTAGGAGACTGAAACTATTTATCGGTTTCATCGTTGCTGATTAGATTATTGTGCATTTCGAAATGCACTGATAGATAAATAACGCTTGTCCGATGCGTAACTATCGAATTTAATTGTAACATTCAGATAGCGACTCAAAAATCAATCAGTAAAATATTTTTTTATGAAAATAGCGGACACACTTGATAATAACAATAATATAAAGTGAAGTCCAACTCCCAAACGCTGGCTTGGGATCCTCCTTAGAATTCTAACCTTTTAGTAAATCTTTTATGTCGACCCATAAATAATTGGCAAGTTTTTAATGAATTTGACCACTTCATTAGTGATAAGTTTAAAATTATCTTTAAAATGGCGTATTTGTGATATTTGTACGCGATAATATTGTATGGGGCAAAGTTCTATAGAACTTCTGGCATTGTCCTATAAAGTCAGCAACATGATCAATTTTGGTTTTATATCTTCTTATATTTGTAAAATATTTTGCAGCGACTATTATGAGATCTCTCAAACAAATTTTTATACAGGGTGTCCCGTAAGTTTCACGACATACGTCAATGGGAGGTAGCTCGAGGGTCGACCTACCACATGTCAAAAA
>LGAG01000695.1:0-14970 GCA_001278395.1 Lerema accius | reverse complement strand
GTGACACTTTTACTGAGGTCATTTTTTGACATGTGGTAGGTCGACCCTCGAGCTACCTCCCATTGACGTATGTCGTGAAACTTACGGGACACCCTGTATATATTTTTTTTATTTACCTCGAATTTTTTAATAAGCTACTTGGAATGCTTAACTTAAATGTATGACTTCGCCATATACATATTTTTTTCTTTTCGTATCTTTACTTAAACGAAGTTATCGAGATTCTTTTTAGCACTAAAATCTGGAATAATAATGTCAATATAAAAATTTAGTTTTTTATTATGTACTTATGTTTGCTTGTCTGTAATTGTCAATCTGTAACCCTTTGGAAAATTAAAATCTACTCCGCCATGTTTGTTTTTTTTATAACATTTCATATTAAAAGAAAACTACATTGCAACAATGCATTAATGTAGCATGTTAACTTAAAAAAACGGCACTAGTTTAACGCGGCGGTAATATATTTCGATTTTGGTCAGTAAAATTGATGACATTGGCAGTAAAGTTTGGGCAGTAAAATAAATGAAAACGATCAGTAATAAATATATTTTTCGGCAGTAAAATAATTAAATGGGCAGTTAATAGCGGGCAGTTAAAAAGTTGCAATTGGTCGGTAACTTGTGAGCAGTAACTTGAGGACGGTAACTCGAAGGGTTAAAATAAAGATTTAATAGGGCAAACAAAATTTAAAACTTACTGTTACCTACCACACCTTCACGTTTTAGTGTTCGTCGCCAAATAACGCGTTTTTTACTTTACTAACTACTACTAACTTAACTACTAACTTTTTGGTATGCCATTCTATAATTTTTACTGCCCAATGCCATATGGGCAGTGCCCATATAATTTAATTTACTTTATGCCATTTAATTTAAGTCTACACATTAACTGCTTATAATAACTGCTCAATATAACTGGCCAATTTGTTTTAAATTACTGCTCATATATTACTGCCCAGTTACTTATTGAACTGCTCCTTTTATGATAAAATTACAGACACTTTGTATTTTTAGTACTGCTCATGTTTTACTGCCACACTTTTTATTTTACAGCCCAAAAAATATTTTACTGCCCAACTCATTATTCCCACTGCTCAATGTAACTGCTAGGATTTTTAAGTTACTGACCACTTTAATTAGTGCCTTAAAAAAAGGAAAGCAAACGGCCCAAAAGTTCCCCAAAAAGAAAGTACACTGTACTGTACTAAACGGAGAAGCATATTTAGGTTTTTTACGAAACAATGTTTACCAAATAACGGATGAGTATAATTTACCAATACGCCGACACATGTACAGTCACAAGCAAAAATATCTGACCCCTTCCCAAGGCGTCATAAATATGTGACCCCCATTAGAAAACTAACTTCCCGGGGTCCGATTGAACTGAAAGGAGGATGGATTAATAGGAAGGTCAGAACTCCTTACAACTGCATCAGTTAGCCCTAAACATCATCTAGAAATATTGTCCTTGCCAAGACGATTCAAACGAGTCCAGTTTCGATGGGGTTGTATGGTTTGCTTAAGGAGTTCCTATGGCCACCTTCGGTCTCCATCATCAGATCAGCTTAATTTCATAATAGTATTGTAGGTTTATCTATTAACATAAATGCATCCAAGATTTCAGCTCAAACGGACACCGGGAAGTTGGTTTTCAGGGGGGGTCAGATATTTTTGCTCGTGACTGTACTTTCAATGTGATGGAGCACCATGCCACTATGCCCGCAATGTCAGAGAATATTTAGATCAAACTTTTCCGCGACGTTGGTTTGGCCGTGGTTGGCCTATATCCTGGCTTCTACGTTCGCCAGCTCTCAATCGATTTTTTTATTTAGGGCTGTTATAAAGAGTTGGTATACAAAACTAGAGTATACCAACGTAAACGAATTACGTCTGAAACTGAACGAGGCGCAAATGAAAATTAGAGAAAAACAAGATGCGTTTTAAAGTCTGAAAGAGAATTTTATAAAGAGCTGTAGACTATGTATAGCTAATAATACCCTCAGTATTTTGAACATCTACAATAAACTATACACCAAAATAAGCAAAAACCCATTGAACTTGTCCTTTCCTTATTTCAAAATATTTATAACCCGCTTTAAAACTAATTAGATGGCTATGTTAGGACAACAACAAAAAATATTTTTTACCCTCTTTAAAAAGCGTGACTATTTTTCTACTGAAAAGAATCGCAAATGCTTATAAATATTAAAAAGCAAATACTTTTTAAATATACAGTTCTTGTAATTTAAATGTTGGATTTTCGTTGTTCTTTGACTCGATTAAGTTTTTTAACATTTAGGGGGAGTATATAGCAACCTGTATTCCCTCATAGAGCCTCTCGTGGTCTTCGATATAGAGATCTGTACGATAAGTTGCGATTCTCTAAATTATTTTTCTTTATTCTTTTTATTTTGATTGATGTTTGACATTATGTTTTTGTTGAAGGAAGACGAATAAAATTTTTCCTTATGTATTTTTAACCGGTAACCGTATTATTTTATAATTTGAGGCATCCAATAACCCTCTGACCCCCATACATTCTTAAATTAATTTAAATAAATCAATGCAGTGTGATTTGTGTAAACACAAATAAAACGGTTTTTTTGACATTTGAAACTTTGAGTTTTAAGTTACGGTTAAACTTCAAGTGTTATTATTTCTCATAGTTTATTTTATAATTTTCACATAGATCTGCTTACGGTAAATCCTACGAAAAATGTATTACAATATTATTTAACTTTGCGTTCGAATCCTAAAAATGACTGTAAAACAATATTTATTACGCCAGTAGGTACGAATAATCCTTCGACCATTCATTATGTCTATGCATTAACTTTCATTTCTGGTTTTTAAATGTATGGGAAGTGTGCATTGTTCTTTGAGTTATCCAATTCAAAATAAACACCAAGAAGCAAATCATCAAGTGGTTATCTACCAAGATAATGCAAATTCTCACGCACTCGTCAAAAATTATATTGGATCTAGGTTGGGATGTATTATCACAACCATCAGGTTATTGATAATACCCGACAGTGCCTTATTCAATAAAGTGTTACAGGTATTAAAAAAATATGGATATTAAGTAGGACTGGCTGGTAACAGTGGTTATTTCTTTTAAACATTCTATTGTTTTGGAGCTGTCAGATTTAAGGTGGATAAACGAAATAGAGTAAGAGTAATGTATAATTAAAAGTGGATAATTCAAGTATTTATTGAAGGGGACATTTTATTACAATCCTGGCGCAGTGTAATAAAAGTTATATTTATAAGCAAAAATTTATAATTTGTATTCAGGTATGTAAAATCTGCAATTACTTAGTTGCCAACCCAATATAATAAAATAGGTTTTTTGATTATTAAAAAAGTTATTCTATTTAATGTGTGTGTGGCGAATCTTTAATAAAATTTCAATTATATTACTCATCTAGTTTTTAAATAGGGTGAGTAGTTTTTCAAAATTTCCGTTTTCAAAAAAAATCTGGCAATAAAAACTTGCTAAAGTTCTACTGGAGCAGAAGGTTGGTAACCTACCAAAAATAGCTAGCGCATTCAAAAGACGCTTCGCAATATGTGAAACAATGGAAATAGAGGACGCACCTCAAATTATCTTTCAGAGCATTTTTGGCACTTTTAAGGAAGATCTGTCCAATTTAGCCCAAATTACTAACTTTATACGGTTCACAAGAGAAAAATTAGGAACATGTTTCGGACAAGAAGGAAGCAGTGAACATCTTATTAAAGTGGAACTCCCCAAGGTCAGATACTATGCAAAAATGTCTTGTGCAAATCAAAACAGGCCTCCTTTTAGAAGTATACAACCAGGTTGTGACTATTTCATGCTTCAAAAGATGCATCGATTTGACTTTTTTGAACATTTAGAGAAGAAAAGGATAATAAGTAATACTGGTAAGACCTTGTCTCAGATTATAAATATCCTCACAAGTGCTCTTGAGGAACTACACTCCATTTTGACAAAAGATAATGGCAAAATAAAAATAACTAAAAAATCTATGAATGCAGTTTAAAATGTTTTTAAAAAAAAAATAAACAAAGTCTTCTTTTAGCAAAATGTTCTATCTGCAATATTTAAGGTACTTCCCCTCCATGTGGCCGTGGGACTATTGTATTTTGTTGCCCACTTAAAATAACTGTACCTAAAATATTTAATCATCATCATCATCGCAACCCATAACTGTGTTCCACTGCTGGGCTCGAGTCTCCCTTTACAGAGTGCGAGGTACAGGCCATGCTCCAACATGCTAACCGATTGCTGACTGGCAGACTTGACACACCTTTAAGAACTATTATGAAGAACACTCAGGTGTGCAAGTTTCCTTACGATGTTTACCTTCACCGTAGCAAGTGATAATTAGTATCTAATACGCCCATATGTTTCTGAATTAGAGGTGCGTGCCGTAGGGTTTGAACTCAGGAACTCCCATCGGGGTGACCAGCGTCCTGTTGTAGGACATTACAGGTAGATGTTTTTAAGCATTAGCTTGTGCCTATTAAGGCACTCATGTCGTCATAATTTAATTTTTAGTTACAGGGCCTCAAAGTTAAAATAAAAATTTCACAAGACAAGACACATTCATTACTTTTTTTCTTTCTCGATCGATCGGACAAGTATCGTTTAGACCACTACTAACTGTACCCTCAATAGTGTAGTATGTCAAATCAAACAACCAACAAATGCAACTCCTATACTGTTGAACATTGCAATGATATTGATGCAGAAATTTTGTAAGAATATCCAGGTTTACTATAAAAAAAGATTCCAAATTGAAGATATTAATTTGTAGTATAATTGAATTGCCAGACGATGTTACCACATTTAGTAAATGATGTTAACCGATCGATGGTGCAACTGAAAAGGAGTGGCGAGTAAAGGAGACCAAAGATAGTATGTGAGCGGTTATAATTTAGAAAAACCTGAAGATATAAAATAATTAGCTAATCCCACCTACTCTGTCATAAGAAACACAATTAACTAAAGCGTGCTTAATGTGTACGCATCTGTCTATATTAATAACTTGTCGTTTGTGTTTTAACTGTAGCGCGTTCAGTGCCATATCTATTTATATTTTGCATCAATCGATCGCTCCATTTGTAGGCGGTACGTTAACTCCCGTCTACAATAATAGGAATGCCCACGCAGATGAAACGGAGTCACGAGTGAAGAGTACAAATGATCTAGGGTGACAATGGATTTCGAAATTTTGGACATACCCACGATAAGTCTCATACGAGTAAATAGTGTAATCGAAAAAGAAAGTTTTAACATACTTTTAGGTTCTTTTTGACGTTAATTATGTACTATCAAACAAATTGATTCGTGTCCCACCATATGCTTTTTTATTTTTCTCCAGCCATTCAAACGAAATAGGTCGAAATTCGCTTAAACATTTGTTATCTTGGAAACCGACTTGTTATTATTTAAAATGGCACTGACAGTTACTGAGTGATGAGAACTTTGCTTTCTATAAATCGTCTTGAATTTGTATGTTACTGTTAAAATGAAAAAATAGTTAACATTGAAAATACCCAATAATAGTTATTAGCGACATTTCTCAAGCCATTTTTAATTATGAAATAAATCCGTAATTTTCAATCTTTATTCCATTAACCATCTTGTAATAATAACAAGATTTAGATTGATAATATTGACCCATTTTTTGGTATTTTCCTGAAATGTCTGAAACTATACAAGGTTTGTCGCTTACCTTGTACACAAAAATTAAATAAATTTTTGTACTAGGTATAATATTCTTAGCCAAATAACTTAAAATTGAGTAACTCACCAACAAAGTTAGTCTACAGTAACTAATTTTCGCATATTAGTGGTAAAACAAACGTGCCATATAAGGAAATAAAACTGCGGAAATAGAAAATGAAAGAATAATAATATTTAATTATGGACTTAAATAAACAACAAACAATTAAAAAATATTTAAAAGTAAGTTGCATAGCTCTCGCCTATCCAAATGTGATTCGATGGACGCCATGGTTGCGTCTTCGCCTGTCTTCTAAGGACCATCTTCAGCATTACGTGAGATTTACTTTCTCGCTGTGTTTTGAGATATATTCAGCTCCCGTGATATTTCCCGTATACAACAGCCTTACTCACAATAAATTCCCGCTATTTCTTGTTGAAAATATCCCATAATTATAAATTTTACTGACTTTTTAGTTTCAATCTGAGATCATGTAAATGTTTAGATTATTAGAATATTATGATTTCTTGACATCTGACAGCCATTCTGAGTGATGTTTCTGAAGTTTAATAATATTTAAAACGTCGTAAGTGCAACGCCACGCCTGAAAAGAAAACGAATTTGACTTTGCCAAAATTACAAACGAACTGTCGGTAAGGTGGGTCAAGAATCAATTTGTTCGATAGTACCAAATGTTATTTCAATTAAACATAAATCAAACTCAAGGCTGGCAAAGATAGTCCCAAACGGATTTTCTTAGTTTTATAATTTTATTTTCCGAGTCAGGGTATTTAAAAATTTAATTTTTCATCTATCGTGGGTATTCCCAAGAATTATAATTTTGTTTTTTATTACTTTTATATCCAAAGGTATTATTGAACTGGTTTATTTTCATTTCGCAAATTCATTGTCACCCTAGATCATTCGTACTCTTCTCGCGTGACTCCGTTTCACCTGCGTGCGCATTCCTCTTTTCATTTTGCAAAATCTATTGAAACTCTAGATCATTCGTACTCTTCTCGCGTGACTCCGTCTCATTTGCACGCAAAAATTCATTGTGACGTCAGATCGTTCTTACTCTTCTAGCGTGACTCCGTCTCAGTTGCACGCAAAAATCGATAGTGACGCCGGATCGTTCTTACTCTTCTAGCGTGACTCCGTCTCAGTTGCACGCAAAAATTCATTGTGCCGCCAGATCTTTCTTACTCTTCTAGCGTGACTCCGTCTCAGTTGCACGCAAAAATCGATAGTGCCGCCGGATCGTTCTTACTCTTCTAGCGTGACTCCGTCTCAGTTGCACGCAAAAATTCATTGTGACGTCAGATCGTTCTTACTTTTCTAGCGTGACTCCGTCTCAGTTGCACGCAAAAATCGATAGTGACGCCGGATCGTTCTTACTCTTCTAGCGTAACTCCGTTTCAGCTGCGTGGCCATTTCGCTTACTACCCTTGTAAAATTGGCAGTGACTTTTCCGATGTTAATAATAAACCTAATATTATTTCAATCAATTATAACTTATAAATTAAACTCAAGGCATATAAAGACAGTCCCCTCAGACGATTATTCTTGGTTTTATAACTTTTTAAAATTTTTCCTCATATGGGGGATTTTAAAATTTTATTTCGTTCTTTTTCGATTGCAGTATTTATCATCTGTCGTTGAAAATAAAAACGTTTAACACCTACGATAAACGAGACATTACAGCAACAGCCCAGAGTTCTGTTCGCCACAATACAGCTGCAGTTAATAGTTGTAAAAAACTCAAGTCTTTTAGTCTTAATTTCGGGACTTGAGTCTTTTTTCAAGACTAGGGACTCGTTAGTCACATGAGTCCAAGTCCTTTAAGTCTTCTTTGAGTCTTCTTGAAGTCTTCTTTGAGCCTTCAGAGTTCTTTTGAGTCTTTTAAGTTGTTTGAGTTAATGTTGGACTGAGTCATGAACTTGAGTTAGTGTGTTATTATTTATTATTATTCTACATATAAGTTCATTTAGTAGGTGATTTTAATTTTTAATTATCTTGATATTGAGGGTCGATAGAAATCTTTTTTTAGAGGTTTTTGCCCCCAACCCCAATCCCATGCCGGCAAACCAGGGTGTCGTAAGAGGTGACAGAAGCTGGCCGCGCGTGGTAGGGTTCACGTAAGGTTTATATTATCAATATTAATATTAATTTATTGGTTAATATTATTACTGGTATTATAATTTTTATGTGAAGTCCGCCTGTGTAGCAACCACCCTCTTGCTTGAGTCAGCCGCCAAACGATTCGCCGTGTTCCAGCTGGGGGCTTGAGTGCCAAAGTACACTATACAAGAAACGAAGACACACACTAACGAATTAACAACAACTAATATTCTCACTAAAATCAATTATAACAGGACCTATTAACCAACTAACGGTCCCCCTTAAGTCCCCCTCGAAGTTTGTTACGATGTCCATAGGCAGCAGGGGTGGGTGGCACTGTCAACTCGTTTGCTATCTTGAAACCATAAAATAAGAAAAAAAATTATAATGTCATTGTACACTGAAAAAAATACAATTATAAGTATTTCATTGCTATCCCGTACCAGTGCTTGTTCTAACGTTGTGTGGTTGTTGTGTTCCGGATGCATAATTTACTGTTTACTTTTCTATTTGTACACATATTTATCATTAGAACTTCCGTTAGTGGTTTCATAGTTATGGCCGAGGAACAAATAAAGCGGAAACAAAAATCTTTAAAGTCTGATAGCTACTACAAAACAGATTCGAATTGGAAGTGTAAATTGTGTGTTAAAAAATTTTCATTGAGAACATCTTTTAATAAATTTAAACTCATAGGATTTTAATTTTAACATTCATTTAGCCATAACAATTTATTCAATAATCAAATTATTCTACATACCTAATTTCCTGCGATTTTATATCACAAAACCACATCAATGATATACCATTTACAGCCTCCCTCAAAATTACAATGTCAAAAATCAAATCTCATTATGTTCCTTTTTTTATTTTTCTCGGCCTATGGCCAGTCGATACTGAATGTAAAGCACAATATTGCGAGCACAGATTAAAAAAAAATAAAATAATTATGAAAATCATCACATTCGGCCATCCGCACAAGTGCAACCTCCTGGTGCATTGCATTGTCAAATTCAGATTATTATTATTAAAATACATACTTTCGGTTAACAACTGAATATATTTTTTTCCATTTTCATAAATTCAAAACATAGACACATTCCTACATATTTTATTGCCAGTTACAACATCCCTACTCAAAAAAATATGCAACAAAAAGAAAAACTTACATCTTTATCATATTGAAATAAGACCTATAATCTCTAGAAATTTGTAATGTTTGTTAGACACCAAACCTTTTTTTAAAATATCAGCAGGCATATCTTGAGTTGACATGTATTTAATTTCTCTTTTATTGCCTGTTTTACATAATTAGTCATAGACTCACAACTTTCTTGCCTTATTGAAATTAAATGCCGCAACAAAGATATATCTGGAAAACCAGAATTATCGAACATATTTTTTAGCTTCGTCCACAACTCCAAAGAAGTTTTTGTTTGTTTGATATGAACATACAATCCGGAATCAATGGTTAAAATTAGCTTCGCCATAGTTTTAGCATCTTCTGCGGTCTTAATTTCCATACCTTCAACTGGCTTGATAAAATGACGCATGCCTTCAAGTACTTATAAATTCTCCGCCGCAAAACTCCATTCGTCGTAATTTTCCCGGCCTTTTAACTTGGGAACACTTTGTATATAATTCGCAGCCATTATCTACACGAAAGTTTAGCACTTTTCTTAAACTGTAATACAATAATTACTTAAGAAATATGGAAATTCGCCCATAAATTATTATAAGACATGCTTTCGGTTAACAACTGAACATCTTTTTTTCCATTTTCATAAATTCAAAACATAGACACATTCCTACATATTTTATTGCCAGATACAACAATTATTCGTCTTGGAAACCAATAACTTACTTGACGAATGTCAAAATTTACAATAAACTCTTAAGTCTATAATCTATAGGTTCACAAAGTTACGTAAACAACTATACTTGAAATTT
Organism: Lerema accius; assembly: GCA_001278395.1. Classification (NCBI taxonomy): domain Eukaryota; kingdom Metazoa; phylum Arthropoda; class Insecta; order Lepidoptera; family Hesperiidae; genus Lerema; species Lerema accius. The sequence goes on along the minus strand of LGAG01000695.1, from coordinate 5,186 downwards.
TAAATCGAAATGGCTGAAGTACAAACTAAAATAAAATATACAACATTGAATCTTTAAACACTTAGTGACAAAAAGTATTTATAAAATCATTTTATTATATTACTTATGTATAAAATTCATAACCATGAGAAACAAAATTAATTTATCGTAAAGTAACAAGTCAATCACTTTACAACGAATAGTAGAACTAGAATTCATTGAAATATTTAAATTAAAATGGCAAAAGTACAAACAACATAAGATTCATAAAAGCAATTCATCTTTAAACACCTCATGGCAATTGCATTCCAAAGGAATCTTATCATGTTATTTATAAGATCAATAACCATAGAAAACAAAATTAAATCATCTTAAAAAATAAATCATCACATAGCGCTATCTTTATTATATGCCCACTAGATACAAGATTGTACGTATTTCCCAACAAATTTCCGTAATTTGGGAAACCAATATTGAGTTTGAATTCTCTCGATCGTTTTAGTTTCACCTAAAGAAAGAGACTACATGAGGCCGAGTCATGTCCTACTCTAAAACATTTTTGACATTTAACAAGGGGAATGGGACATTTATAAAAAGTATGCCCCTTTGACCGACAATTAAAACATATTATTACACCTGACTCGTTCAGAGCCGAAGTGGCAGGACGGTTAAATTGACTGTTGTCGCCACGTTTTCTGACATAAGATTAGTCGGTGGGTTGCTGTGAAACCAGAAAACTTAAGAGATCCTTGGGTTCTTTACAGTTTAATGGTTATTACATACGATTTGAAAAAACAACTGATGACAATAAAATACTGAGAAACTAACGCAACGTCTCTAAAAAGTGACCTACACTAATTTCTTTATTTAATAATTCCATTTGAGCCTCTTTTATAATTTTGTCATTCATTATTTGGAAAGATTTACGTACTCTTTTTTTGAGTCTTCTTTTAAAGTATATAAAAGATCCAAAAGATTTTTATTATTATTTTTTTACGCTTTTATTTAAAATATTGTGCCACCCTTCCACAAAATTATTCGTGCGATGCCTCTCATCAAAAACACACCATTCAGTAGTCCGATTTGAGGTCATTCAGTGGCGTTTAAAATACATTAAAAAAGGTTTAATTTCTTTGATTGTGTTTTTGTTATTAATATAATTCCATCCACTTATATTTTTATAATGTGGCAGAAGGGCCAAATTACGACACAGAAATACACAGCAGCGGTAATTTTTATTTTTAAAGAATTTAAGTTGTTTCGCTTTTCTTTTAAGGCTTTCCTGAAAATGGAAATAACAGCCTTTAATATCAATTGCCGGAAGAACTGATTTGATAGCTTTGATTGCACTGCTCTCGAAATCACAAATATTTTTTTTGGATTCCATTTGGGTATCCTAGACTTAATTAATTGAAATAAAATACAATAAGACGATTATTTTTTCTTAGTCATTAACGCGTAAATGAGAGGCGAAATACTAGTACTTCTATCGTCACTCCCATCATCACCGTGAATCGAATACATTTGAGTAAATGGTGGTATGCATACTTTGAAGGTACCATCTCCAAAGAAAACATCCAAATCCTCCATCATAACTTTAGATTTCTGTGAACAAAATACTATAAAATCGATCATCATTATAAGAAAAGTCAGTTAGTACAAAATCTTCAAATATGTTTGGAACAACCACTTCTGAAATATTTTTAAAATGTGCTAGCTTTTTAACATCTTCACTTTTGTTTATTTGCCTATACAAACCACTTTTGACCTTATCTAAAGCAGGTAGGTCGTACACTAAGTCGTATCCTCCCTCTTTTAAATTTTCTTGGGCTTTTTCATATAATTTAGGAACTTGTTCGCTTGTAGAACAAATTTCTTTTTTGCACGTCTCCAGCTGTTGCGTCCTTAAATAATTATATGCTGCCCCAATAAATATTATTATTTTAAAATTAAAGTAAACAACCTTTTCTCACACAGAAAATACATGATTAAATAAAACCTACCAGTATCGTGCCAGACCCAGTACAACTCCTATTGCAACACCTCCACCACACCGCCTTGCTAACATACATTTTCTTTTCATAATATTGGTGGCCTTCGTACAATAGTACTTCATCTCGTCCTATTTTACAAATGAAAAGGCACTCATTGCGAAAAGAATGCAGTAACCGCCCACATCTTGCAAGAATCAAAATTGACATCGTAAACGCTTGATTTAATTCCATATCATATCATCATATAAATCGAATATCAGTCAAGGAAAACACCGTTAAAGATGGAATTTTACATAAGGTGGTCCTATGTTTACAGTCAGGTTGGCCTAGTAAATGCACAGATATCGATTTACGACCTTACTATACCTATAAGAAGAAACGAATTATACTTAGATAGGGATGTGTAGTTTGGGGATATCGTTTGATACCGGAATCGTTAAGAATTTTTTTTGTGTTAGCATAATATTTATATTGCATTACACTATGGTTGTGACTAGATTTGATGGACATATTATTTTGATTTACTGAAACAAAGTTATTATTTAAATGTTCAAAAAATATTCTTAGGGATTATGTATAAGTATTTTTGTTTTACAAACATTTAATATCGAATAACAGATCTAATATTTGAATTTCCTTATCTATTAAAAGTTTTTCTTATAAGCAAACTATCATCTGTGACACTAACCAAAAAGGAAGTCATTTATTGAGTTTTGTAAAATAGCATTTTTCCTAAGATTAAAATTTAACATTTTAGTTTTGGTACAGCCACAGGTAATTTTATAGTTCTAAAAATCTGTTCTTAATTATTGAATATCTATAAATCATTTAGGTTCCATAAATATTGTACAATTTATAAAAATGTAAATAAATGATCCTTTGGCGCGATAAGTGTGATTTGTAAAACAAGTGAGAAGAAAAAGCACGGCAAAAAGGGGCGGGAATGGTGGAATTAGGACAGATTGGAGGGAAGATTGCAATTGATATTGTTTGATATAGAAAGAACGATCTTGTTGGTTTGGATTTTAATATATATAATTATACATATAAATTTTAAGTAAAACCAAGGCAGTGACTAAAATAAGTTAAGTATTTTACTTGTTTTTATTTATAATATTGTAAAGTTGGGTTATTGTTCTGCTATTTAGTTAATTCTGTATAATGTGGTTCTGAGTCCAAAGTTAAGTTGCCTATATTGATGTTAGAAAACCAAAGAGGTGTAGTTTAGTTTAGTTTTACTAAACTGCTTGAAAGTACTAACTTAATGAGATAAATAAGATAATGTCAGTGTCATTACTATAAGTACGTATCACTTGTCCTTACCATTGTATCGTTCCATACATATTATTCCTACTATAAATCAAAAGTCTGAAGTGTAATTGAATTAATATTATATAAAATAATTTACCTCCAGTTGGTTTCTTTAATCTTATCCTATCGATTCTCATGCAATAATAGTGATACATTAAGTACAGCAACACTAAATGAAAAAATAATTTGGATGGGCAATGAAATAAAAATCAAATATTATATTAATGATTTACACTTTATAAATTATACTATTCTTCTATATAATTTTCACACGCGCACCACCACGACCGTGGCGTTACGTGTCAGAACCTTGGGCAAGACTACATGTAGACTTTTTAGGACCATTTAAGGGTAAGACGTTTCTAGTTATAATTGATTCTTCCACTAAACGGTTGGAAGTTTTTGAAATGCAGAGGACAACCATTTCCGAATAATTAAATTTATGCGCGACACTTTTGCTCGGTTTGGGTTGCCCAAAGAAATCGTTTCTGACAACGGTCCGCCTTTTACAAGTAAGGAGTATAAGGAATTTATGGCGAACAATGGGGGTAGGGATAACGTTTTCGGCCGTGTAGCATCCTTCTTCGAACGGAGCAGCTGAAGGGGCGGTTAAGCTATGCAAACGTGCGATTAGAAAATGTATTCGAGATGGAACTGATGTTGATGGAGACGTTGCTCTTCAGGCATATTTAATGGCGTACAGAAATGTAGGGCAAAGTTACACACGCACAGGCGTTTCTCCAGCAATGCTTTTACAGCGTAGAAATTTACGTTCGAGGCTTGATTTATTACGAAGAGATACATAGATTAGTGGAAGATAAGGTAAGGTCAAGTCAAAAACAGAATCAACATATAGAGGGTGTGGTTAGAACTTTCAATGTAGGGGATAAAGTTTGATTCATCGTTTACCCTGGGGGGAATACACATCGATGGATGGAAGGCTTAGTTATTGAGAAATTAGGGTCTCGTCATTATATTATAAAAACAGAAAGCGGTCAATCTTATAAACGACATGTAGATCAAATTAAATAAGGGGTTTCAATAGTTACTTTTGGCCCAATATACTTTTTGCAACAGGGAATTTAGGGGCGGATAACGATCACTCTTTTGCTCTGGAGTCAGATCAGGGGTTGTCAGAGGAGTTCTTAGATGCGGAGGAGGCAAGTCTGGAGGAGGATATTTCCGGAATGAGCTCGCAAGCGGAAGAGGTTCCACCAAGGAATCTTACGGGACTTACTTTGAGACCTAGGGTTACTATTCAGCGTCCAGTGAGGTTTCGAAATGGAGATTAATTGGTTTCTATTTTTTGTGTGTTTACATTGTTTTCTTTTTTTTTGTTAGTTGTAATGTTACAGAAAGTACTGTTATGTTTGTATTTGACTTATGTACTTATTTAAGGGCGGAGGTGTGATATACACCAAGAAGGTTTATTTTATTTTTTATTTGTTCATTCTTATTTTGTTTGACTGTCACTTTGGTCCATGGTGTAAATTAAAGCAAGACGTTTCTTTTCTAATGAATTCTATAGTTTTACTTTTCCTGAATGAATTACCACAAACTCTTCATAAGTAGTGCCATATTAAAGAAAGTGCAACATACATACAAATTCAAGGTCTAATCTAATCTAATAAATCAATAACTTGTTCCTTGTATTTTATTGCTAAACTATATAACGATGGACAAAGAGGACTCGGTAATGAGTTATTTTAAAAGACTTTGTCTTTAGAGTTCTTTTCGGCAGGACTCAAGTCTTTTTACAAAAGACTCTAAATTTTAAAGGACTTGATCTCTAAGACTTATTTATAAGACTCGAGTCTTGAAAAAAGAATCAAGTCTCGAAATGAAGACTGAGGCCTCTTGTACACACACGTTTTTTCGGCGTAAAAATCCACGGTGAATTCG
>LGAG01000694.1:55912-71229 GCA_001278395.1 Lerema accius | reverse complement strand
GGATGATGTTGATGAATTTATGATTTATACAGTTATATTGTCTTCTTGGTTGGGTGATCGGTGGCAATGAGTATTATGTGCTGTACTGCGTAAGTATTGTTTGAGTAAGTGCCCTGATGAATTTTCTTATGGTTGTAAAGATGTGAGTGAAAATGTGTGTAACAAGCGACAATACTCTATCTTTAAAGTACGTGTATTAGAGGTAAGTGAATTGTGTATGTACTTACCTCAGGCATTGCGTCATTTTTATAGGGTGGATCTAAAAGATATAACTCAGTTATTCTTAAGTGTCTCATAAACACCTAAACAAAATCAGAGTTTGAAAGATACGCTGATAACAGAAACTGTCATTCCAATCACTATATTTATGTGGTGGAGTAAATATAAACATAATTTTATGAAAGTAAATGGCATTGCAAGTTGCAATTTAAAGAAAATTGATTTCTGAAATGTTTCAAGGTTCTCTTAATAGTTTATAGGTCTTATCGATGTTGTGTCCAATTACTGTAGAATTAGTTTACGATTATTATTCAGAATAATGTCTTTTATAAGGAAAATAAATGTATGCAGAATTGAATATTTTAAATGTACATATTCAATGTTTGATGTTGTGTTATAAATATAATTAACATGAGTGTTGTAACACCATCAGTTCCATTTTATATAAAAGTAAAGATTAGGGTCTTGATTGGTTAGTTTTATTTTATTTATTATGTAATGGGTTTATAAATTGATATATTTTTGACAGATATGAGGTTTCACATTAAAGGAAAATATAATTTTAAACTTGTATACCCTATCAGCACCATTTATTATATTACGCGATTAGGCTTGTGTCCACTAAGAACAAATCAGTTGTATTGTAGTATTTATAGCTTTATTATTATTATTAGATTTCAATGGAACGAATAATTTAATATAAAATTCAATGATTAATTTTATTTTTAGTGATTTATAACATTAAAAAAAAAACATTGTAGTCACGTGACAGAAAACAGCAATCAGAAGGCGTGACGTCACGGAGCGCGTCCGCTATTGTTGTCGTTGACGTTTCAGTAGTAATTTACACTGCGTGACGTCATCCAAGAGGCCATGACAGTTTAGAGCGTTTTCGTTTCAAATTCAAATAAGGTTTTTAAAAGTTGTAATTAATAATGTTACTGATCGAATTTTCTACTAATATTTAGTTATTTCGGTTATACATCTAACGAAGCAAAGAATAAATCAATAAAAAAAATTTAGGACACAAGCCTATTATGTGTGTTGACACATACTAGTGTAAATGGTGGCCTAACTTTAGATTATATAGTCCCGCAGTGGGACAATAATTTACTTTGATAATGTTTTGGTGACGAGTTGCGATAAATTCATCGCTGTGTGATTTAATATTACCGTAAAAAATGCTGAAATTGAATGCGTTTTATAAGATTATGTAAAATGGTACTGCATAATGTAAAAAAAAAATGTAAATAATAAGAAATAACAAAGCAAAAAGTGTTTGTTGAAGTTGGAAAATTTGAGGGACGTATTTTACTTTTTTAAGAACAAGGTCTGTGGTCTTGGATATATCTAAGGGAGTTATGAAAGTGTTAAAAATAATATACAATATTTCTCAATAAAGAAACTTAGATATAATAAATAAATAACTTCAAAAAAATTCGCTTTGTAGTTTTATTTTTCTTTCTATTAGAAATTAGAGTTTAAGTACAGGTATAGCATTTTAAACTGTTCTAAAATGCAGTACGACTCAGTACGAGCAAGATGAACTTGGCGTTATATGATTTTTTCGTTTTTCCCAGTAATATTTTTAAATGTAGTAAGTATACCTCGTTTTTTTCGTCATGATATAAAAAGTAAACAATCTTGACACTACTTTTATTTATTTCATTAATTAAAAAAAATATTTAGAAGTAAACAGAAATTTATTTTAACATTAAATTATTGTTTATTCTTTAGTTTTTTTGAATTTGTGTCTGTCTTATTTTTAAATCGATAATTACAATAAAAAGACAGTGTAAGATTGTTTACCTTTTATATCACGACGAAAAAAATGAGGTATACATACCCACGGAATTTTCGGTGCTTTGTGGTAGCACCCTTCTTTTTATTTATATGTCTGAGGTAGAGCACCGCACAGCAAGGAATGTACGGTATCCAAAGACTTTTAATCATTTTATTCTCTGTACCACTATTAGTCTGTGGAGTTGTCAATTTCGTCTGTGAAAATGACATTGTCAATGTCATCAATCACAACCATTTGTCAACTGTTGTTTTGGGTTGTGTTGTGTTCAATTCAATTGTCTCAAAAATCTTTGGACTCGGAAACCGCCTAACTTAAATAAACAAATATGTTATTTTACTCGTTCTTCAAATCATTAGTCGGTAAGGACGTCGTGGTCGAGCTGAAAAATGACCTCAGTATATGTGGAACACTACATTCCGTGGATCAATATTTAAATATCAAACTAGCGGACATTAGCGTCATAGACCCCGACAAATATCCTCACATGTTATCAGTTAAAAACTGTTTTATCCGTGGCTCCGTGGTCCGTTACGTGCAGCTGCCTGCAGACGAAGTGGATACCCAACTCCTACAGGATGCTGCAAGGAAAGAAGCCACAGTTTCTACAAGATAGTTTATAACCTCAAACTGAAGTTTTGGATATTTTTCTACGTGAATTAACAGTTTAAGAGCGGTATTTGAGTGTAAATATGTCTTAAGGTTAAGTATAAGAAATAAATTGAAGTGTTGAGAAAAATTGTTTGGTTTGATTAAATTAAAAGTACCGTATACTGTTAACATCTGTTCTCTTTAAAGTAAAAGTTTTGGGATAGTGAGATCAGATATCTTTTTTTAATTTTGTAGACTTGGGTAGTATAGCATCCTAACTTAGAAGTAGTTTTCAAAAATATGGGATTTATCCCAAGGGAACCTATAATCGGGATAAAATGTATCCTACATCCTTTTCCTGGATGCAACCTATCTGTGTACCAGGTTTAGCTTAATCGGTTCAACGGTTAGAGTGTGAAGGAGGAACAAACATCCAAACTTTCACATTTATTATATTAATAGGATTCAGCCTTGGTTTAAAGACAATAATAATGTATTCATTATGTATTAAAGGTTATTACTTTCTAATCTTATTTACTTTTATCTTAATCCAGTTAGCACTATCTAAGAATATTTAGACCAGAGTTTAAAAGCTGGTTAATTATAAATTTCTGATTTAATTTTACCGTCAAGTAAAGAAAAAAACATTGTAAATGTCATAGTTTTATTCACTTAAGTATTTTTAAGAAGTACAAAGTAGCTTTAACATTTTTATACGATTTGGTGGTTTGTGTCTATCATGATGTAATTGCTGAGTTAGGTTATTGTGGGGATATTCATTAATTAAATAATGCTTGTTGCAAAATTCTTGTATAGATGAATGCAGATTCTAACTAATATTATAAGCAGAGACATGTTGGATTATAAGGTTGTAGGGAACTAACTTTTATTGATTTAATTAGGCAAGTAGGTACACAGTGTATTGCAGACACATTTTGCCAACAAATTATCAGATAATGAAATAACTGCAAGCAATCATTGCTGGACAACTTTGTAGGTTTGTAGTTTGATAAATAATTGAAATTCGCGGAATTTACGGAGTAAATCACAGAGTAGGACAAACAGAGGAATACTCAAGTGAACTAAATGAAACTTATAGTAATTTTCAGTTATTGAACTTTGACTACTTATAATAATTACTATGTAAGTAAGTATATATAAAATATTCTATTAATTAATAAACACAGGTCATTGACTTCTGCAGTCCAAAATGCCGTACTCTGTGCTATGATCACTTAAATGTATAGTAGCTTTTTGGCAACACCGCCGGCTCCGTATTCGGTAAAATGTAGTAAAAAAAATATTATGCATTTATTAAATATTTAATCAATATGTACCATGCAGAATAATTCGTTGATAACATTGAGTAAACATTGTAAATTGAATGATCTTAAAATGGTATACCTATTCTATTCATAACACTAAATTTGAAATGGTAACATTGTTGTATAATTTTCTTCAATGATCAGGGTTGCTCACACACTAAAATTAACCACACTAATCGGGAGACTGATATTAATGGTGAAAACATAACAGGCCTCTAAAGACGTGTGCGAGTGCTTTATGTAACCGTAGTACTTTCTTATTTTTAACTTTTCTGCTTTATTTATATAGGTGCCTAATACTTGAAGACTTTATCTTAAACGAAACCTTATTCTTTAGGCTCAAGCAATAAAACATTACAAAAGCTGTACAATACAAGCTGCCTGATATTGTCACTTTCTACGGGAACTTTGTCTGCTGGCATAAGATTTCTTTGTGTTTCACCCCAATACGGTTAGAATTTAATGCAAGAATATTAACAGGAATTTAACTATTTGAAAGAAGACGTGAAATTATAAATTAATAATTATTATTGAAGTCTGTAATAAAATAAAGTGATAAGCTGTTAATTAGTGTTGGTCTTATATGAATTTCAATCGTAACTCTAACTTCTACAAACAACTACCACGAGTAAATTCGAAAACTATATATGGCAACACCAGTAGCTTCTCATTGCCTTGCGCCGTACGGATTGCTGCTCTGTCTGTTTCTGTTGATATAATTGTATACCATTCATTACCTTTCTATCTGTTTTAACTTAACTACGAATTTTGCATTTACATTTCATTAAAAATCTATGTTAGCCGCGAGTGATGCTACGTGCTTATAACACCTTAAATAATGAACTTTTATTTGTGTCTGAAAGCCTATCATTATGAATAAACTCAGTTCGGAGACTAAGTTTAGTAGTGTCCTAACATGTGATTACAAATGTAAATAATTAGAACAAGACGCACAAAATGTACGTGAATGTGATCGTGGGTGTGTGTGATTCTTGTTGTTTAGTTTAGTTCATGATTTTTGAATATATAGTCAAGGTTTTTTTGTATGGAGACAGACGACGGCTTTGACGTCTAAGCACTCGTCATAGCCTCGCGAAAGCTTCTGAAAAAGTAAGTTAGTTTATTTTCTAAGTATTGTAGTCGTAATCTTCTTTCAGGTCTCCCATAACTGAACATGATATTAAATTTGATATCTCTGAATTTCAGCGATACTCAGCTCGTTATAAAATTTATTATGAACTTGTTAGGTATATCGTATTTTTAGAATTTCTTTCAAAATTTGTAGTATTATTCTCAGAACAAGAAGGGTTTATAATGCGGTAGGCCGCACAGAATATTCGCGTTTTATTTATGATCCTTTGATCCTTTGATGACTCACACAAATTTCAAACTTGTTATATTGTTGTTTATACAAGAAATAATTTCTCGACGCCTCATTGCCCGCATTAGGAACAATTAGCTGCAGTTATGATTTATTTCCTACATTCGACATTTGATTTTTATTTTACAGTTTAGTTTATTTTAGTACTACATGGGGTTATAGATTTGCCTGTTCAAAATTATTTCTATAGAAATGAGGATACATCCCAAGGGAATCTATTTCCAAGATAATGTTATCAATATCAATATAATCCAAGAGATTGTCTGCCTAATTGTCAAGTTTCATTAAAATCTATTTAACCATTGATGTCTTATTTAATCACACATACAATTGTCTTAATCATCCACAAGGAAATGTAGAATTGGGATTAAATCTCACATAATGTAATATTGGTAAGAAGGATGTCAAGATACACAAACATTATGCATATATTTTTGTTAATAAAATTACACACTAGGGTTCCCTGTTTTGTAGGTGTCATTGACAATACAAATAAGTGTAAGACACCCCCTAAGACAGAACAGAAATTTAAATACAATATTTTAAATCTCTCAGCTAGGAATCAAAGCTGGGACCCATTGAATTATAGTCCGACATGGTAACCACAATGCTATATGGGTCTTTAATTTAAAGAATTGTAATATTTAACTCATCTAGAGAAACATGTCATCACCACCACCTATTACTTCACTCATATTTCTTCATTATCTCAGGCTCTATTATGATGATGACCATAATACTATTTCATAATTATAAAATTATTTTAACCAAATTAATGATGATGATTACTGTAATATATTTTTAGGTATAATGTTAAACATTTGTTTGACAGAACCAAAATTATAGAAGAAACAATATCATAGCCTATATATTAAATATCTCTGAGAGAAAACCTAGGAATTTACCTAAGGCTAAGTCACTAAGCCTCAAGAGAAGATAAAAATATTGTCAATAGTTAATACTTAATTATCTATTATGATAAACTCTTCCATTGAGATTCTCAGTTATAGAACAATGGCATTGTTTATAATTTTTGCCCCATTGTGTACTTTACATCATTGTGTAACTGCTCACATGAAGATTGTACGCATGAAATTTCTAAGTATAATTTTATTATGAGAATGTTATTATGTAACTATGTGAAAATAAGTGTGGTAGTGTGTCATATTTTTTATGTTGTTTAGAAAGTGTACAGCTTTAATTGTAGTAAGATAAGTTTCACTAATATGAATTAAGAGATTGTAGCATTGTATAATGCAAGCTGTTTTGATGTAGGTATCTATTGAATACATTGATCTGCCAGCTAGGTATATCAAATAAGCATAGCATATTGATGACAAGTTATTATTGAATTTCTACCATAGACTGGCTCTCTAGTTAATATTACTGGTATTATAATTATTCTGTAAATCCTGCCTGGTTATTACCCTTTTATTTAAGGCAGCTGCTAAATAATAGGTGCTCCGGCTTTTTTTTCACTTCTTGGCCAATGGTGAAATCTCTGGTGGTTCATAGCCGTAAATAACCACTTACAATTTTGTAGCTAATCTGTCCATTTGTTTCCAAATTTAATAAAAAAACTGGTTAGTGGATGTTTCCATGTTAGGTACAAACAAAAACTTCTCAGAGTCGTTAATTATAAACAAGGAATTAATTAATGTACTAGCCTTCAAAAGGGCTCGCGATCATTAACAGGCAACTGATAATGGGGCATTGACATTGCACTGTTTATAAGGATGTGTTGATGGTTAGGTACATGTAAATAAATGATGCAGCGGGTTTTTGTAGGTACTTATTAATTTATGACAGTAAATACTTAAATAGCAATGCTATGAGTTCTGGAAAACATATTTCAAATTTTTTAGTTTCCTCAACTTTGATAGTTTGTTTTTTTAATAGCTCAAAATTTTGTAGCAGTCATTTCCATTCGGAAACTGTAAACTGGACCTGACAATAATAATGCTAATAGTTTGGTTGTTAGGAGCTTACTACTGAGTTTATTCTTATTACCGGAACATCCCTTTCAATTCCAAAGGAAACCTCAATTTCTAGAGAGATGACTGTCTGTACGTACTATACGACAATCGTGGACATTTTTTCTAATATTCTCAACGGCACTTAGAACAACTTACGAGCGCTTTTTGATTGATTTCGCGCGTCATACTGCCGTTGTTTGATAAACAGCAAGGTTCATTAACTAAATTGCAACATAGTGAAGTATTCGTTAACTCCCTCGTGCTCCCGAGTCAAGTGTCGGGAACACAGAACCGAAATGTGGTCGTATTTGCGTGTTATGTAACATTTAACGCTCTATTGTTAATTCCCTGTTCATTGTACACTGCGGGCCGATAAATTGTACGGGTTATGTAAACATTTGCATACATTTCCTGTGTATGTACCTATTTTATTTGTTCACATTTTTTGCTTATCAAAATCGCAATTATAGTAGCGCATAACTTTACTACTGTATTTAGGGTTCCTCTCAGTTTGAAGGTTTTTAGGTGATAGATATTCCTCCAGAGTGGCTTCGTGAGCTCTAGAGACTTCGATCTTCACTTTACTCCACTTTTCTTTACTCATTTTTAAGATCATTATAGAGAACTTGTAGATGCGAAAGTTGCGTTGTTAATTTTAATGTTAGAATATCAATTTTCATCTGAAATTGTTAACTTTACTATATCTTGATCTAGTTTACGATTACGAGGATTAAATAAAAGGGAAGTAGGCAATAGAAATGCGATAAAAAATTAAGAAATTGCTCTGCTAACAAACAAAAGTTCAACACTTTCATCTGTAGGCTGAGATAACATTTTACTTTGATAAGATAACAAATAACTTGCGGTATTTTAATAAACAACACGCAATGTAACAAGCTTAAATGTTTAACTGAAGTTTAATTTCGTAATAATATTTTTGTTATATCAAATTCGATGCTTTTCTTCTTTTTTACCGGCGATTTTGAAAATGCGAATTGGTGATTGAATTCTTTGGCGATTGATAATTCATCAACTAGTTTACAGAACTATATTATGTGTCTACATGTAACATCTAAATAAACGATGTTTTTATCGATCATTTCGTTTCCCACGCGCCACTGAACCACCACATCAGTTGTTCATCCCTCTCAATGTTGACGTGAGCGTGCACTAATCACAATTGGCTGGAACACGGGACGTGCACAAGTGGCGGCATATTGACCGAGCGACGTGTGGCGCCGGCGTGCTTGTGGCTGCCTCCCGGCTCCCACCGCTGCCACGTAATGCTTGCGGTTTACTACCCCTTTTATATAGGCGATCAATGAAACCCTAATTTATAGATTTTTACCTAGCGTTGTGTTCAGTACGCAAGTACGGCTTAACCGCTTTTCCAAGCTTCAATTTGTCTTGTAATGCAATTTTAAAAAATAACTAGGTTTCACATAGAATGTGTTTATGGAACGTCTCCTGTTTATACTTACATATCTCTTAAAAACCTAAACAAAAGAAGTGAACTAAAATTAAGAATATAACTGACATTTCGATGCAAATTTTTATTTAATAGAGTAGCTCAGACGAGCGGATTAGAACTTAACGTGAACGTTAACTGTAGACAAAGAAAGACCTCTTAATAATGACGACGGAAGCGGACACATGATTGTAAATACGCCTTTGCATTCGCCGAAGGCATCGTACGAGCGACGTATAGCGCAAGTAGTTTGTGTCGTAGGCGCGATTGTCGCGTAGGTTAGACTTACGTTAATCTAGTCTCGGTTCAACGCAGCCCTCTGTTTATCTCCTTAATCAAGTGGCTCAAGTGTTCCCACTTCTAATAGACTGGAACACGCTCAAACAAAGATATCAATGAGCAAACAAACATTAAACCCCAGGGCGCCAACGACTTCGAGCCGAACAAATAACTTGTGTCGATACTAATTCCACTACCTGTTATGGAAACTCCTACTCACAAAGAATGTACTGTCTTAAGAATAATTATTATAGACTTACTTACTTTTAATTAATGATTCGTACGGCTTGGTAGCCGATAAATGTGGACCACCATTCAATGGGTTCTAATTTCAATCACCAGCGAGTGTCATAATTAATGAAATACATTTCAGAACGTTTGCCAGGCTTCGCAATTTAAACTCTGTTATAAGTTGCCGTTATTGTTGTGTTATTCGGAAAGGGCGCTATTTTAACGCCATATCAGATGCGTCGTGCGCTCGGTTAATACTTCCAGGTCATAAACTCGAGAACAATCCCACAGCATTACCAAGATTACGTTTTCCCACTTCGCCTCGAGTGCCGTTTGAAAACCAATGAATGTGCTGACGGTACTGTTTTAGAGGTCGTAGAGCTACGAGTATAACAGATAATTGATATTACTAACATGTAAATACATGTTAGATTTAATTTAGATAGTTTATTTACAATTAGTTGACAAAAGTCAGCGAATTAAAAGTACTTAAATATTACGGATGTGGTGTGACCATGCGGATTGAAGAAAGGAAAAAAATTCAAGTACTATTATGATGTTACACTTTTAGCTAAACCCATTACATCA
Source organism: Lerema accius (assembly GCA_001278395.1). NCBI lineage: Eukaryota > Metazoa > Arthropoda > Insecta > Lepidoptera > Hesperiidae > Lerema > Lerema accius. Next base: position 61,370 of record LGAG01000694.1, on the reverse strand, counting down.
CAAAAAATTTTGAGTTCCTAAATGTTTGATAGGTACTCGATATATTTATAATAATAAAGTAAATGAAATAGTAAATAGTCCAGCATGATTTCGGCTCGACTACAACTTTACCGTCTAGAACTTTAAGATAATCTTTTGTTCAAATAGAAATGTTTACTTCTAGTCTCGTACACAATGGCGTACAACTACAATGATATAAATTAGTAAGCCGCTAACGTAAATATTAGATTATGATACCAATAAGGATAATAAATATTTACTACATTACGTACGTCTCTGTAGTTTCAAGACTATTTGTACGATAAATTGTAATTGGGATAAGGGCTAATTAGACAATAGGTTCTATTATACGATGTTATATCACATTTCATACTTTGTAAAGCAGTGGTTCGTAACTTTTTAATTATTGTTACCCCTGTGTCCTATGAGGTAAACTATTTTTACCCCGTCTTAAAATATTATCTAAACAAACAATATAAAGTAACTTTTTTCCGCATTTTTTAACTTTACAATCCTAAAAATTAGAAACTTGCGGTTAAGGAACCCAGGTAGTAAAGTACATATTGATTTATAAAACCTTTATTGTAAAACTAATACAATGGGAGGACATACATTTTCTACAAGGCAACTTTTAACTACGAGTATGATGAGAATACGGGCTTAAACATTACGTATTGTTAAAAATATTATAAATTTTGTAACAAAAAATTATGTTATTTACGTCGTAAAAAATTATCAACAAATAATTAAAAAATACTTTCTAGGTGTTATGAAATACGAGGTGGCTATGTGATACACGCGTGAGTTAACTGTCTTTCTCCGTAAGTGTTGAAACCTATAACTTGACATAGTCATCTAAACAAAATACATAACAATATATTTATGTATATATTGTAATTTGTATGATATTTTACTTGTTAGGGGCCCGCGTTAAACTGAAGGAAAATCAATTACGTAGCTCATTAGGGAAATAAATGTTGTTAAATCATTATTCCCTTAGTTTTTTACTAATGTTTCTATGTCTATGGGCCCTCCCTATCCTTATGTGTTCCTAATTAAAAGTGTCTGGTTAGCTAACTATACCCGGTGTTCCTTTTGAGACCGACGGAAATGGTAATGTGTAAATGGTATAGCGTTAATTATGTCTTTTGATAGTTCTAACGTCGTCATTATATTCCCGGGGTGAAGTTAATGCCGAGCTTTGAATTGGCACCCTAATTTGTCGGTAGTGATTATGCTATTTATTAGTATCTTTACCTTAATTTATAAGCTACTAGTGTAAGTATAGTTCTCACTAAACTCCTATGACTAGATTGATTTTATTAATGCTGTAATATATTTAAGGGGGACTGTGTATGGTTTATTATCACAATTGAATGCGGCAGGTGCTGCTATTGTCGAGATACTCCAAGGGACCGGCCGAATCTTATTAAAACGCCGTCATAGCGGAAGTTGTCATGATGTCAATTCATGTGCTTAGTATTCTTTAAAAAATTATAAATGTATACATATTTTAACAATATTTATTTGCCTTTCTGCATTTCTCCATTTTGACTATGCCAAATCTCAAGTTCGTACGTGCTTGCATTATTAATTATTAAAAGAGATCTTAAGTGAACCCTTCACGTATATGTATTTATAACAAGGAGATTGTTAACGATCCTGGCGTAATCGATTTGATGCTTTACCTTTTAAATAAAGACTGAAGATTAAATATATCATTATCAATGGCTTGGAAGTTGGAAGATTCATAATGTTAATAATCATGCATAATCTTATAAAAATCGAACTAAATAATTTTTTGTAGTTACTCTTAATTATTTTGGATATTAACTATTTATAAAAAAAATAAGTAGAAAAAAATTTAAATTTGACAGCGGTGGGATTCGAACCCACGCCCTTTCGGACTGGTGCCTAAAACCAGCGCCTTAGACCGCTCGGCCACGCTGCCTCATATCTGATCGAACGAAATCTGCATACACATTTGTATGGTAACAATTGAAGTTCGGTTGATACAATACTGTTCAACAATAACAATACCTCTAATGATTTCATATTTGCTTTAATTATTTACTATCGTATAGTGTAGTGTATTCTTATTGTTCAATGTTTGACCAGTGGCTGCCTAGTAAATTTCGATTTGGAAGCTAAATATGCGCAATATATTTTTCTATTCACAAATACGTTTTACAACTTTATCCTTTAAAGGGGATGAATAAATAAAAATAAAAAAACTATACATCGATTAGGGTTATTACATTTTCCAAGATCCCATTCAATTCAATGGAGTTGTGTATATTTTTCTAATTAGCTCTTAAGATGAACAATGTAGATAAACTCGTGTTACTTGTGTGGCATGCGAGTACTTAATGAAATGACTGTAGATCATGAGTGAGTGCTGGGCATAGCGGAAACTGATACTTTGCTGATAACTTGTTGTGAGGTCGCTGTGTTAATGTATGTGGAAATTAGTTAATTATGATAATTGATTGATATGCTAATGGTTGAGCCGTAATTGATGAGACGCTTAGGATTGTACAACGGCATGGCTTATACTCTTATACTCTTCTAGTTGATGCAAAGTGAGACACTTTTGGGCCATTTCAGTATGTGTTACGTAATAGGCAGTATAAATAAACAGGGGATGGTTTGAAGAAGATAAGAACCTTACTTACTTTTGCTGATAAGGATGACTTTTGGGAGTCATAACGAAAACTCTATCATACTCAGTCTAACCCTCAGACAAGTTCAAGATTAAGAAAGTTCCTAAGCCCTAGTGGTATTAATTTCCACCCTCATAATTAGGATATTCCGTAATTGCACTAACTCATCCACGTTTCGCATCAATTGCAACGGGGAACAAGAAACATTCGTGGAACAAACGCGGCGAGGCTATAAGAGTGCAATGTGTCGTTGCGTCATGATAGCGTCATTCCTCAGTTGATTCATCAAGCTCTTCACAGATAAGTGAGAGCTGGCTCGGCCTCCGGTAAACAACGGGGTTTGTGCCGACTGCCGGCTGACGGCTTGACTAGACGAGTCGCGACGTAATGCAGTCACATACGGTGTTTTTATTCACTGCTACAAGGGGAGACGTACGTTGGTGTAGGAGGGCTGGATGGAATACGTGGGCGTTGTGTGATTATAAGGGAGCTTGGTTAAATATTTTGTTATGTAAGACTTAATATAGGTTTTGTGTTACCTACGTTGTATCAAATTTTTGAAGAACCCTATGTTCCGTCGGTTGCAATACTTGCAGTCGAAAGTTTCTCTCTTAATTTTCTAATCATACATTCCCCTTTAATTTTTTTATTTTTATAGGTATTACCTGACTTAAAGCACTGGCTCTACGTGGTTTTATCACTCTTCACTACATCTTACTATGTAATTCACTGTTTATATTCCCCCAACACAGGCATATTTATAGCTTAACGGGTGGACCCTAACCCTAATTATTGTATCAAAACCACATGCTTAGACAAAATAAAGGTTTTTTTTTCATAAACTTTACACAATTCTTGTTTGTGTCACATCCAGCCGCTCAATGTTTGTCGGTAGGGGCGAAACGATTCAGTTAGGCGGCGGGCTACTAAGGGGCGACGACACGCAATCGATAGCATCGCCGCCGGTGACTGCTCACTGCTCACCCCAGCTCCTTGACGTAGTAGGCCTTAGTGCCATGTACGATAAGGGGACTATGGGAACTAGTTGGAACAGGTGAAGAAAGTGAGGATTTAGCGAGGTTGAAGAGTAGTTTCAGGTTCACATTTGGGGATTGATCTAATATTTCTCGTGTCCAATGATCTACCATAGCTTGCAGCTTGCCTCTGGTTTTTCATCCACCTCCAGGTATCTATCAACAATCATGGCCCCAAAATTGTGCCGATTCTGTCACTTTACTAAAGTACTTACTTTCACCTTAACCCCTGATATTCTGTGCACCTTGTATCTTCAATGTGACCTTGTCTAGTTGAGAGTCAAGGCCCGTATTTTCGATCTATCAGAGCATTTGATATAGACAAATGTTTGTTCTCCGGTCTTATTTTATTTTCCTTTTATGATGTTACTGTAACAATATGACTTTTTGTTGTGTATTGCAGCTATTTGCCTTTCTTGTCATTCATATATTTTTGGATAAAAGTATCTATGTCCATCTCTATATTCTTGACAATATGTATGCAAATGGTCAGCTCAATTTGGTTGTTTAGGGCTACCATTCGTCCGTGTTTAGGATTTGTCCTTGTTAGGAGGGCGACAAGATTTTCAAAAAGTGTCCCGAGAATGCCGTAAATTTAAACATTTCAGGGGGAGTTTTCTTAGATTTTTTCTGATTATTTTTATCAGGTAAAAACTTTTTAAATTATTTTTTACAATTAAGATTGTGTCGCTGGCAGTCAAACAAAAATTTAAGTGCCCAGGATGCGATTGTGTGTCATCTTTCACTTTTTTCGTTTATTTTATTACAATTACGTTTTACTTTCACAGGTATCGTGTGCAATTCTAGTTTTATCGCTGTAAAAGTTGTATAAGCGCAACTTTTCTGTGTCGTTCAGATATAGTTGTTTTCCGGAACACAACTTTTAAACTAGACTAACTACAACTTTTTTCCACGGTAACTTTACCCCGCCATCGCGCCACTGTAAGCGTTGTCGTGTTTTATATTTTAACCCCCGACGCAATAAGAGGGGTGTTGTAAGTTTCACGTGTCTGTGGATGTGTCTGTCTGTCTGTGGCGCCGTAGATCCCGAACGAATGATGCGATTTCAATTTAGTTTTTCTTTTTATTATAGGTGACTTATCTGCGAGTGTTCTTAGACATGTTTGATGAAAATCGGTTGACCCGTTTAAAAATCAAAAAAATAAGTGACAGTAGGAAAAAAGAACTGAAATCTAGCTGAATCAATTATGAACAAACTTATTTTTAACATAATTTATTTCGGGCTTTTGTAATATTAGAAGAGACCTAAAATTTATAATAGCCTAAAAAACTGGTAATGGAAGTGCAAACGAATAATAAAAAAAATGCGCATTGTTAATGCATTTCTTAAAAGGACCTTTATTATTTGAAGCCTTTGAAATTACTTAAATAATTAGATCAGGCAAAAAAATCATACACATGAATATTGAATATTATAATAACACACAAATGTTTTTTTTACCAAACTATCATTAAAATACTCCAATTAAGGGAATCGAATCCGAGGCGTTCAGTTTGGCAGGCAGGGTCACTATTACGTTCTCGATAAGATAGTATGTTAATGAATCAGAGAAATGTATCAACACGAGTCTTCCACGAATACTAGACGCAAACATTTACAGAACAGATAGTATTGATGTATGTTTCCGCGACGCTTTTGTCATTTATTATCTGTACAAGCCGGAATCTTACAATTTCTTACAATTTGTAACATTGACTATCTGTTATAAATTAGTAGGTAAAACGTTTTGCTTCATGATT
>LGAG01000694.1:38053-54821 GCA_001278395.1 Lerema accius | reverse complement strand
GTATCAACACGAGTCTTCCACGAATACTAGACGCAAACGTTTACAGAAGAGATAGTATTGATGTATGTTTCCGCGACGCTCTTTGTCATTTATTATCTGTACAAGCCGGAATCTTACAATTTCTTACAATTTGTAACATTGACTATCTGTTATAAACTAGTAGGTAAAACGTTTTGCTTCATGATTAGACTAGTTTAGGTAAATTCTATAAGGACTATGTTAGTATGAGAGACAGCTTAATTAGTTTCAAAGTGAAATTTTTCAGCAAATCTGTAAGCAAGCGTGACGTATGTGACGAGTCGAGTTATTGCGTTGGTACCCCGACTTATCCGACTCCTAAGCACATTAGGAGATTAATTCGGAGATTTTTATGGTAATTACAAGTTATGTTTTTGGTATTTTTGGACTTTATTGTTGGAAATATCGTTAGTTTGTTCAGACACTCCATGTCGGCAACTTGAAAAAAATTTCATCGTCTCTTTGTTCAGTTCCATTATTTTCGCTGATCATAAAATTTGTTTACGACGGGGATTTAATAGTCCGATGGAATTGTAATTTTTATTAAAAAAAAATTTCGATGAAATTGAAGGGATGATGAAATAATTAGGTGTTAGCTGCAATAGCTAAATGACTTCACATGAAGGATAACACTCAAAGGACACGTCAAATAAATTTAAACTAAAGTAATTTCGAGGGACGCTACAAAATAATTAGCGCACAAATTGGGCAGTACATTGAATAACTTTGAGAACATCTGCTCTAGACAGCTCAGTGGCTGTCGCAGCTCTCCCACGCTCAACACTCCATTTAACCAACAGTTGCAGAAAGCGAAGAGCCCACCACCGCGGCACAATAGCAACGCATCCCTTTGTCTCTAAAGAGCCATTCAGAAGAACGCCGAGAACACGTCTGGATGCATTTGCATTCGTCCTACGAGGCAATTCTGCACTGAGATTTTGGAATTCAAAAAAATATTATTATACGTGACGATTCGGTATGTAACTAAGGGGATGGAAATTAGGGGTAATGCCCTACCTTAAATTGCCAACACGCGTTACAATTTGGCAACTACCTACTACTTGAAGAGTTATATCAAGTTATTATTTTCTTACCCTTCAATGGCGACTTACTATGAAATGGGACTAATTTCAAGCATTTTGTCTTTATGTTACAAAAAACATGCAGCAAAATTTGATCATGAATATGGTCCTTCGAGCTGCAGACTCCATATAAACAAATCTATTTATTACTCTGGTAGTATGTTATCTGTATAATGTAGATACCGTCCGGGTGCCGATAGCTTGTTAACTGACACCGTATGACGTCTGCTCAATGCTGATAACACTTGATGCACTGCCTCGATCCCAGTGTCAATGTTGATACTGAAATACTCCGTTTACTACTGAATCATGCTTCAATTATTTTGTTTGGAACAGTGCATGATTTGTGACTAGATCGGTGCAAGGTGGAAGTGGAATTTGAGGATGTATCAGCTATAGAAAATCAAATTAAGTATCGTCTAAGAGCTAGGTTAGCAAAACGTCAAACTGTAAGCGATAACCTATCCTCTAATGTTTTCGGAAATTTAAAAGTTAGCTTTGTTTTTAGTAACGGTAATCTATCTTCTGGAAATATTGTGTTTAGGGCGTAAAACAAAAATACACATTTAACTTCATACTTCAGCGTTAAAACTATGTATTAGAGCGTGAATAAGCAAGTGCGTAACACAATTATTGTAATAATCCGTTGCAGTAGCGCAGTACAAAAAACGTGATTCAAGTGAGGATATCATGTTTGACGCAACCGCAAATCAGAAACATGTGCAGCCCACACGAGATGGACGTGATACATGAGCAACCTGTATCCAGTAACCACACTCGTACAACCGAAATGTGTGAACGAGCCAACTCAGTCATGGGAAACGGGAACGGGTTTTTGAACTTCAGAAGGTGAAGGAACGATCCGAAAATATTATCGACAATCTTGACAGATATAGACACTACATAGATAAAGGTACACGTAAGATGCTTTGGAATAATAGTTCAGTTTTTGTTCAATCTTCATCGATTTGCGACGACTGTATTGCGCTGAAGCATTACACGATTGGCTATATTTAGAAGGTGGTAATTAGGTTGGTCACTCTGACTGATTAAAATCCCAACTCTTATTTTAGTACAGGATTTTCATTAGAGTAACGTTGCTGAATTCACCATGAATACTATTACATTCGTATTAGCTCACATTATGAAACCTGCTACATCTGAACATCCCCCACTTTGTCATTTTTAATTCTTAGGCGCAGACATACGTCATAGAGATCCCTAGTTAGTGAGTCAGGGAGCGTTTATTATTTTTACCAATTGTAGGTCACGCTCTATTTTGACGTGAATAGGCCCAGGCCTCGGGCCGAGCCTTTCAGCGGGCCCGAGCGAGACACTTCACTCGGATGTTGAAACTGTTGAAAGCTACTCTTTTCTTTATTCCGTAGCCTTTTCAAGGTGTGTACGGTGATAACGCGAGCGCCTTTTTAACTGAAGGGATGTTGCATCCTCTACGACTGGATGATTGACGTGACTTTTTTGTTCTATTAGACTAGCATATAGCTGTATTTATTAGAGGCAAACAGTTATTATAACATGACTAAGCCAGTTGCGAATTATTGACGGAGTTAGGTGACGGAGTTGTTGGAATGGATGGATAATTGAAGACGCAGCAAAAGTTGAGTTTCGAACTTTCCGTTTTTAAAACATAAATACGCCCTAATACGCATTCAAATTTCAGTGTACCCACCTGGGCTTAGACTAACATCAACAATTGGCGCGTCATAGCACAAGACTCTTCCGGTGTCTAGATAAAAACACGCTTATAATCATTATTGTTTTGTCAATGCGTAGATAGTCTATTGAACTCGAGAACCAACACGTGGTCTCAAAACATACAACTACTATAAATAGACTTTCATGCCAGTGCAAAATAAGACTTTATATACATCCTTGTAGAGTTGAAAATCCTTCCAGTGTATAATTGTTTTGATGTACCTCAGTTTTACTGCAATATAAATCTTATTGCGCTGTACGTAGAGTTTAATTTTATTGTGTTTATTCGTTTCCCGGTAGCATTGCGTAACTTTATCATTATAAGCATTATGTCCGATTATATCCTGGGTTTAATGATGCGCTTGTTTAGATACGGTGTTTTGTTCGTGTTTAAAATAGAAATAATGATCACACATTCACACCCCTGCTTTTGAGCACTTGCCGCATTATTTTGCTTCATTTTTCAACCCTATTACGTCTGATAGACCTAAATGAAAAATTAATAGGACCCATGGTTATGGAAAACATTAAATTTTCCAAAATTCAAATAATCTTTATAATTGCGTTTGAATTTAACTTATAATTGTTATCTGCATGGATCTTCATTCAATATGTTACTAAGTATCCAACTAGTTTGTACCAAAATAAAATCAATTTAAAAATGTAGCGCACGTAAAAATATTTTTAAATGTATCCTCGTGAGCATCATCCCCTATTCAGTTGAAAGTTGAAACTATTTCGATAGACTCTTTCACTCTATACATATAAAGCTGTTTACACACTGTGCTGTTATGCAGACTCTGTGTATGTTTTTTAAATAGCCGATAATTGAGTATGGAGATAAAAAGCGGTCAACGTCGCCCATGGACATCAATGACACAGACTGATATGATTTCCACAAATGAACGACTTTCTTCTGAGAAGTTCAACTATCTGACTGTGTACCAAGGGCCTAAACTTGATTAACGAACTGATGAAAAGCTAATTGCACCCTTTTAATTTTTTTAATACTCAGACGTAAAGCATTCAAGATGTTCAACGATATAATGTGAAATGTTTTTGATAGTTTCGTATTCATTCAATGGCTGTTGAAAAGATTCAGCGTCAATGGAATGATTGTTTTGTTGAGCTTGTGATTAGTTTTATGAAAATATTCAAAAATCTTAAACAAATGTTTGGTATTCCCATATGTGTTTTTTTAATTTATCGTTGGTTAAATATTTTGTATGGTAATATTCTGGAAGAAGTGGTATGACATGGAGTTCTTCGGTTTAGGTGTTAGGAAAGGTTTTATTCAAATTATCCTTATGGATTACCCTACTATCCTACTATAAATTTCTTGTTAGATGCAATTTTTTACACTGAAAACATTTATAACTTGTGTGAACTAGTTTACATAAGTGACGTTTTTCATTTTTTATCAAAGCTTTTGTCGCTTTCATAACAAAAAATATGTCAACACATCATATCAATCATTCCCATTCACACGTCATATTTTTAATCTGTTACTCTCACAAAGTATTCGCTCAAAGCGAAATTTCCCTCCAAACTAGCAAGCAAAGGTTTCCCGGCAGAATGCATGCGAGTGCATAGTTAGCGCGCCGTGAAAAAAAAAATTATTATTTTTTGCACATTAGTGCAAAAAGCGCGGGAAACGAACGCGGGGGTACGTGCGCCGCCATAATGGAATGAACAGCCCTCATTGAAATCGCGAATGAATTCAGAATGGACGCTATCTACACTGGCCGGGGAGTTGAGTTTAATTCTTTTAGGGTTTGCAATCCATTTGGACGCGTCCATCCTATCGTCGGGCATGTTTTATTGATGCATAAGTATGGAGAGATAAAGAAAATAATAAAAGGGCGTCTGATAACTTGCGTAGTGTTCCTCGTACCGATCAATTTTGGTGAGAAATTTCGTTTCATAAGCATGCAGACAGTATTCGTTAGGATTTACGTAAAGTTTGCTGCGCTTAATTTAATTTAATGGCTAAAAATCAATAAAACATTAATTTACGAGCCCGTAGATCAATCTGGCGATAAAACTCAGGTTATAGTATATGTTTACGTAATTAAATACGTTCTATCCTGAGGGAACCTATTGTTTACAAACTCTAAAATACGTTTACGTAATTATTCATCGCGGAACACTTGGTGTTGTACCTATGTGTCAAAAGTGCGTAAACAAGCACATGTGACAAATTGGTCACATTTCCAATAGATAACTTATGTTCGGGAAGTCTTGGATGCGTTTCCAACTAAAAAGGTTATTGACCATAGAGCGAACAAAACACGTAAAAAAATTATGATTGTTGCTTTGAAGGTTTGAAGCGGTTATAACTGTCAACTGTTCTTAATCAATTTATTTTATTATGTGATGCAAATAGCAAAAAAGCTTGCAGTGCCATTTCCTACCGCCTATATAATTCTGTGGCAAACCTCGAGTAGGACTGTAGGAGGGACTGTTATTCGATTAGTAGGTCCTGTTAGTCCCTATTGTTGAAGATGTTAATGACTTTGCAATTATTTGTATTAATTAGTGCGCGTGCCAAGTAATCCTCGTCGCAGATGGCACCGCGCTGGCTGGCGAAGGCCACTGTCAATCACGGGACGTGTTCAGCATTAGCAAGCATGTTGTAAAGTGATTTGCGCCACTGGTCCTTGCTGTCAAAGGATTTGGAGCTTTATGTCCTTCGTTATAAGAGATGGGTGATTCGTCGTCGTGAAATTAACATGACTTTGTTGTTTCGTCCTTTATTTTAGACATCTGTTAGCGTTATTAATGATGCAATTCTAATTTGAGATCTAATCTTATAGAGATAACATTAGGTGGTTAAAACATTAGGTTAAACAGTTAATGTTTGATCCTGCATTGCATATTGTGACGTTTCTTATAGGTCACAATTTTCCGTTTTCTCCCTTTTGTAAGAGCAGCGAGGTGACGAAAAGCTTCATTATACTTATGTGCCATTCTATACGATGTCCATAAACGCTGGAAAAATGCTGCATAAAAATGGTTACATGGCCATTTGACAATTTAGTCAATTAATTCAATTTAAGTCATGGGCTTATGGGACAACGAAAATCTTTACTTACGATACGATACATAGTCATAGTAGCTAAATGGCAAGACTTCAGCATCACTCGCGAAGTCTCTTAAGTCATTTCGATACGCTGAAGGCGAAGAAAAATCTCGCTGGTCATTCTGTTTCTAAACGAGATCCATGAATTATTTAACATGTAAGTCGCCCCGAGGTCGGGTCAGAATGTTGTGCACGGCCCCCGGTTTACCAACTGGAAAATTGGAGGAAACTTCTACCGCGGTATTTACCGCAAATCTGGATACCTCGCCGCAGCAGTTCACAAAACATTTATCAAATGTCTGAATAAACAATGTAAGGTCCGGTTGAGTTGGTAAACTCATTCCAAGCATACTTTTAAACCTACATCATTTCACAAATATTGCGGCTCGTTTTAATACCATAATTTGTGGAAAATATATTTTGATGGTATGACTAATTCTTTAATTGATTTGATTATATTGAAGTTACAAATGAGCTGTGGATTTAGTTTAATTTACTGGTTGTTGCTTGAAAATGTTGTAGGTAATAGCTTCAGAAGTTGGTGACAGATGCCTAGCTCATTTGGAAACTTAAGATAACACTCACTAAATAGACCTGTCGTTGCCCTATACCATGCCAGGGAATTACCAATGTTCATGGGCGAAAATATGATTTCTCCACCAAACTGCAAAGTAAAGTCTTATTGTCTGTCATTATCACCCAGAAACTCACTATTCCCGTTGGCATCGTTTTATGGGTGATGTTAGCCACTAACACTCATCTATTTACACAATTTGGTATAAAAATAAAAACGAAAAGGATAATACCTAATACCATCAAAACTGTAAACCTCGTTTGCGTTTATTTAGCGCGTACGTAAGTTCTCCGCGGAACAAGTGGGTTATTTGTTTTGGCGTAGCGCTAAACCGACTCTGGGTGCGCCGTAAATAATTCATGGGTTGTGTAGGTGATGCGATATTTCGTTCTCGGAAAGTAGCCGGCGATTTAATATTTGATAGGCCTTTTAATGTAGGACTTTGTATACGCATTTATATCCTATTTTGATGTAGAATATTGAGTTTTTTAGTTGTATGTATTATCTCTGGCTAGCTTTAGTTATTGCATTTTAGCTGTCATGTCCTTTTTGCTTAGTTTCATTTTGGCAAGAATTGATTTGGAGTCTTAACTTTGAATTGATAGTTCAAGTGAAATAGGGGTTACCCTAATTACCTTTCCCATCAGTCTATGAGTCTAATAATAATGATTTCAAACTAAATAATATGAAGTAATTGGAGTAAGTCTTCGTAAACAAATCCCACCTGCATTTAGCGACAAACTTGAACCATGAGCAAACTTTGATATAACGTTTTCACGTCCCTACGTTCTCGACGATCCGCAAACATTGCCCCTATTTAGTTACACTTTTGTTTTCTGTGTTGGTAGATCGTTTAGGGCATAATGCAGTGCAGGGAAGCCGTGGTTATGGCAATATTTGCTAACTACGCGAGGGAGAGTAGGGGTTTTAAACTGCTAACATTTTGCGTTACACAATGGTTCTTTTACCGACTTCAGAATAGGAGTTGCTTAATTTGAGTCCATTTCTAAGTTCGCTTTCTGGTGTTATTAAGCTTTTAGCTTTTGAAATTAAGGATTAAAGATATTTTGCTTAGAATACCTTGCACCTACAAACTGCAGCGTAATTTACTCACCTTAACCAACAAGGCATTGGTGATAGATTGGTATACCTTCATTGGAAATAGCTTCAAAAGGTAGTTGAGCCTTCTTCTCCTGATTATTAATCGCACCTTTTCCTTTATTAGACCAAGTTTTGTTTTTAATTAAAATTAAACTTTGAGATAGCCTACACAGAAAAAAATCCACTTGACCCCTTTTGTTAGCACCTTAGTCGAGACTTGAGACCGATATAATAAATGTCAAAACGTCACATCGTGAGTCCAATACTATGGTCGATATATAAAATATGTTTGAAGCCAACAAAGGTCCGTTTGACCTTCTGTTCGTGTCAGTGTTTATTTGTTTTTTATGTTCACAATCGCTTTTGTTCGGTTAACACGTGGGCGAGTTCTGGATATTGCGACGTGTTTTGGCTTTGTGCAAACTGTAAATATTTGTGTGTCAAAACATGATGTTAAAAAATTGGATGCATGTTTTTTTTTATGGATATTTTAATAAACAAACGGGACCTTTATAGGAATCGATCTGCATGAAAAATGCCAGATTTTGCGGGATGAAAGTGACCATGGATTTATTCAGAGCAGAGGATATGGGGCTTAATGACGTAACTTAACGGCTGTCTACCAGTGACGTTGGCCGATGATAATGAATTCATGATTTTCAAAGGCTCTACTACCAATAAATCACCACCCACACTGATTGCGTGATCTTGCACCACTTCACTTCAGACTGTTTTAAAAGTATCGAAATTATTGCGGCAAGGTCGGATCTGGTTAGCATAAAAATAGACTAGGAATTCTCTTATTTCGTAATTATAGATCATTCGAGGTTGATCTAACATTATTGATTAGGGATTGATATTGATCCGATGGACACGCAGTAAGGCTATTGTTTAAGATTAATTCGTACTTACATGTCGAAGATGTCATTTGGCTTCTGCCCATTTACTTGACAGTAATTCTTCTATCTACAAAGAGGTCTCGTATGAAGCGTTTTATCTTAAAGTATTAGTGAGTTTTTCCGGAGGATCTTAAACATTACTTACGGATTGATTTAATAAAATCTGTTATAATAATTATGAGGTTAACCGCCTCGCTTCGCTTCCGGTAACAATATCTGTAAGCAGCCAGTTAGAAACCGCATTGCGATGAAAAATTATCTTGATGACACAACGGTAAACGAGCACTTGTCATATTGAATACTAGATTAATGGAATACTCATTAAGCCCAGGGATTTCAGTATCTTCGTATCGTCAAATGATTAAACAAGCAAATAAGAAAAAAAACTTAATACGCACTTATTACATTTTTTTTTAATATTTTATAGTGAAAAAGTTGTAGTGAATGAATTAGTATTTCACAAGTGCATGGAAAAACCTATCGGGGCATAGACGATATCGATAGCACTTTAAACGCATTTGATCCATCATAATTATTTAATTAACCAACTACTTTATTCTTACGCAACACAGTCCATTTTCGAATAGCACGAGGGGAGTTTTTAAATCGATGGTTCCTAACATTACTTTAAAGTAAATTGAACCTTATTACATTGAAAGAAATTGCACTTCGCAGCAACCATGTTTATTTTAAATTGATCCTGCCTGCACCATAGGGCTTCCGGTAATTGAGAATTAAGAAGGAAACTCACTTACCTATGTCCAGAGCATACTGTGCAAGGGATTATGGTTCAGCTTCTGTACTATTTATTAGTGAAGAAGGTCGATAATCGCGTGGGGTGGTCGGTAAGGGAATTTAAAATTTAACGAGGAGTGTGACAAGGAGTCTAGTCAAGGAATGGTACGTCTTAATTAGGGCTTGTGTCTGACTGGTGGTGAAGAGGGGTGAAATTATTATTGTCTACAAATGCAGGTATTCATAACGATGGTGAGGATTAGCAAAATATCACTTAAGACTTATATTGTATTGTGTAGCTTAATGTTTTAACACGACTATGCGAAAATCTTTGTAATGTTAAGCCACAACTAATAATACATACATTAAGATGCCGATTTTGGTTGATGTAATTAGATGTCAGTCGTTAAGACATGTCGAATTATATCAAGAGGTATAAAATACCTTTAATAAACATTCATCGTGGGAAGAATTTTTCATTATAAGGTTCTAAATATAGTCGACCTAGCATAGCACCCAACTAGACGTCTGGCTACGAAAGTGGTTCTTAATGTAGCCTGTCCTCTTTACCGGCTATCAACCTGAAAAGCCTCACAGAAATCGGCTGACGCCAAGCTTTCAGCCGTAGTGTTATGTAAGAGAGCTTTTATGTTACGAAGCTTTTTAATGGAAGTGTGGACAGTGCGGGATATGCCAGCGTCGCGTCGTGTAGAGTAGATAGTAGGAGTACATTACGTTCACTAGGTACAACATACAAATTAGTCTACAAAGTTACAGTGTTGTTAGTAGACTTACGCATGTTATTTTTGGTTTTACTGTGGCTGAGATAAGGTCATGTATCTTTGAGAAAAGTAGACGGCGAGTAGAGTAGCGAAAGAAATTCCTCAACTCAGTGTGATTCAATGTTGGTGGTGCTGAAGGTGTTGTGTAGGCATAGCAGGTTGTTTACTATCGAGCGATGAGTTCTTTAATTAAAAGATTTTACTATTTTATGTGCCCTTAAAAGTACGTAATAATAGATACTTCTTGGATGTTAAATAACAAGAAAAATTGATTTGTTTCAGGTGCGCATGATCTCGGGTCGGCAACATAATGCATCACCAAGTATTGTCAAGATACAACAGTCGCCAAGTAAATAAATATAACTGTCCATCCGAACAATGAATGGAATCTCCACAGAACCTCACAACGTGATAGATCGACAAAACGCCTATTTTACTATAAAGCTATTAAATAAATAAATAAATTAGTATATCTTTTCTCGTAACTCGTAACAACCCGCGTTCCTCTAGTTATAGTGTCAATTAGAAAACCAAAGGAAATTAGAGAAGAGAAGATCCCGGATCGGGGTCTTGAGATTGTCGTTATATATTTTTGAACCAAAGCTAGTTTAAGATGTCGAACATGCCGATATATAGCCAAGTGGTGCCGAAATCCCAGTATAGAGGGAAGGGCAAAGCCGTGGGCTCGAGGGAGGGCAGGGGGCAGAACTCCGGAAGGGAGTTCGATCCTCTGAACTTCAATCACGGAGGGAACATTCAGTTGCTGAACGCTCCCCTAGAGACAAGAATAGAGAAGATCGAGAAGCGAGAGTCGAGGAGAAAGGACGAGACGAGGTCGAGAAGAGCCCAGAACAGGAACGAGACGAGTGAGGGGAAAGTTGAGGCTTATTTGAGACAGAATCAAGTGAGCATGAGGCAGCAGCAGCACAGGCATTCGGCTGTGAGGCAGGCTGAGCACAGGGTCAACTTGAGGTGAGTTAAAAGAAAAGTTTTGGGCATTTATGAAGTTGGTACAAGGCTAGCAAATCTAACAGAAACCTTGGAAATTGGATTTATAGTCACTAATGGTTCAGAGCACTAGTGATATTCATTTACACATTTCCTGGTAGTTAACAACCTTATCGTTTACCTTTCGCTTTCTGCTAGCAGGTGTTTTTGTTAAAACTTGACAAGTCAGGATATTTATTATAAAATATCTCAACGCTTCCAGGTCTCTTCCTCTTAACGAAGTATCAGCTCCTCGTAGCGGCCACGACAGGACTCCGACGGATCGGCATCGCGGCTTCCCTGGCGAGAGGGACCGAGAGGCCTCCAGGGAATACCGTCGTGAGAGAGAGCGGGACAGAGATAGAGATAGGGACAGGGATAGGGATAACTTTGATATGGATGGTAAGTACAGATAAGAAATTCTTGGTTACTCTACACAATTTTGAAAGGTGTCTGAAATTAACCATGGATGTGTAGGATGTTTAATCTGTACGTTTTTAAAATCCTTCTGTTTATCTTCTACCTAAAGAGAAATCTGTGAAACTCTATTCAATAAAAGAATCAAGTTAACTAGTAGTTAACGTTAAATGTCATAGTCATGTTACTAATTCCAGGCACACCGCTAAGTCCACTAGCGCCGCGTCACGACAAGGAGTCCAGCCGTCCAGTTCGCAAGTCGTCATCAGCTCACCGGATGACGGAGCCGGCTATATCGACGGACAAGCGACGGTTCTTCTGCCGGGAGTGGGCCTTCCAGAAGATAGCGCACTGTCTCGAGCAACGGCCTGTTAGCAAGACTTGCGGGGCACTTATCTTGGGTATGTGATGACTGTTAAGATTTTGTGGATGTGATTGAAAATTGAGAAGATGCTTTGAGATGGAAAGTCTGTATCTGTATATACCATTGAAGTCAGCCGCAGTGAATTTACTGACTAAATATTCAAACTAAATATCTCTAAAGACAAATGTTTGACTGTATGACTTTTTTTATGTATGGCGATAAAGATTGTAAAGTTCTAAAAATATGTTCTTGATACAATAGTGTCCATCTGAAAAGGAATTTTTATAGCGTTACTTAGAAATTGATACACAGCAATGAGTCAAGAAATTGCCTAGTAATATAGTTTTATGAGTTTAGTACCGCTGATTAGATCTTATTATAATTTATTGGCTGTTTAAGTTACGCATTATAAGAACAGTGCTTTAGTAGATGTGATTAATATTGAGTCTTTTTAGTACGTTATTTTGTAACTATTGTTTAAATTCGTGTCGCCAGGTGACGCTGGTAGTGGGAAGACAGCTCTCTGCCAAGAGTTGAGCTCCCCTGGTCAGGGGCCGCAAGCTAGGCAGCAGCGGGCGTTGAACAGGAGACTGTTGGCAAGGCACTTCCTACAGGTAATGCCTACAGTTTTTGCATAAAATATCTAGCTAAAGTAAATCTATAGATAAAAGAAAAAGAAAGAAAAAATATGATTAATATGCAAGAAGTAAAAAGATCTCTGTGCCGAATGTAGGGATGGTGGTAATGCTGACTTTACCCTCAAAATGACGAAGATGACGTTAGTGATGCTGACTGATCATCATCATTAACATCATCGTTAGTCATTATCAGTCAGTGACGTTAATGATCCTGACGATGATGACTATGACGATGTTGATAGCTAAAATAATTGCTGACGTGACCAGGGTCCGGGCGAGTCGAGTCAGCGGCCGGGCGAGTTCGTCCGCTCGCTGGCGATGCAGATCCTAAGCCACTCGCAGCACGCGCGCGCCGCCACCGACCGCGACCAGTCCCCGCCCGATGACAAGGACAGGTATATCACACACACACAAACACACACACTATACTGCCCTTTCACTTAAACTTAGTAATCTTGAAAAGTAACGCTTGAGAACAGTTATTGATTATGAATACCATGGCAACCTTTAATTATAGGTACTCTATACAATCATATTATAACCTTTAAGATTACCGTTATCTGTGTTGGGTGTCCTATTAATAAATAAATAAAGAAAATAAATAATCTTCTATTCTTAGTTACAAACGGTGGTTACTTCTTACTTGTAATCCACTTAAATAAACACAATGTATACAGGGTGTAAACGTTGAGTGTGGACAGGCGATTATTCCGTAACTATTACAGATATCAAAAAAATTTAAACTTATATCGAAAGCACTTTATCTAATGAGTCAAATGACAATAATAACTTTTAAAAAATAAAACAAGAAATGTCAAAAAAAAAAAATGGATTACATGTCTGAAGCGAGTGCTGTTAAAGTGTGTTAACATGAATACTTTGTATTTGCAGACGTGACTCTGAAGAAGACAACCTGGTGAACAGATTCAAGAGTCTGGCCGAGGAGGGCGAGGAGAGCGCCAAGCCGCTGCTGGCTGATAGCGAAGGTAACTAACACTATACTAATTAATACACCGATCTCAAGTTAAGAGCGTCTCTATCACCGTAATGTTTGCTTCAATCTCGGATTTAAGAGCATTCTGCCGACATCCCGCTTTGCCTTTAGATAGCTACTATTAGACTGCGTAGTCGGGGTATAAAAAATATAGTATTACCTAATTATTTAAAAAAAAAAATTGATGTTACTTATTGTAAGTGTTAAGAGTATGAAACATTTGTTTCGGTTTCATTCGTCAGACCAGCGCACGGACGAGGAGGAGGGCGGGCCGACGCGGCGCACGCGCACCATCGACCGCATCCACGAGCGGGACGCCTACCTCGACTCCATGGCCGACGCCGCCTTGAGCGCGCACGATGTATGTATTATTATGGACCTTGAGCACGTGTGTTTAGAGTTGTAATTCATATCACTAGCTTACTTATACAGGGAAGTTGTTTATAATTTAAATTAAAAAAAGAGATGTAATATGTTTATCTTAGCTATCTGCAGTATCATAACTCCTGCACTAATGGGCCAATTTTATTGTGCCTTTTTAAGTATTCCTCAAGTTTTATGACATGTTCACTTGTAATACCTAAGTTGGTCTCTAGCACCTTTAAGACTTGTTTCACACTCTCCTTGCCTACTCTTGTATTGTTTGTATAAATAAATGTTCAATAAGATAAAAACATAAATTTCAGTTGCCGGAAATCCTGCCGCGAGCGAACGCGAAGCTAACCAACCCGTTCATAGCGGAGAACGACAACAACGACCAGAACACAGACTTCAGGCTGTACGAGAACCACGAGAACTTGTTCCTGCGCAACATTTCACAGCGACAGTCCAAGGAGTTGCGGAACTCGCGCCTGCTCCGACAGAGCTCCGAGCCGCTGACAGAGAAGAAGACTGTTGTATTACAGAAGAGTCTTTCAACTGATCAGAAGGAAGATGATAAGAAGCCAGATAATAGTCCGCCCAAGTCCCGCATACCGGTGGCTAACTTCAGATACCCTAACAAGAGTGAGTTGCGACCGTCTTCAGCTGAGAACTCGCCTGTTAAGAAGATAGAGGACAAGGCCAAGGATGTAGAACAGCCGGAGTATACTAACATCGTCGGTGCGGATGAGAAGACTGAGCAAACTGATTTGGAAAGGTTTGTTACCTCACATTTTTACTATACTGAATGAATGACTAATACATTATTAAGCATAACTCGTGAGTGGAACTATGTAACGTGTAATACAGTAGTTAGGTCTTTTTTGTTCAAATATGTTGTTTAAAAGTTTAATAGAAATTAACGTACACTCTCTATAAATTATGTTGTTATATAACATATTGTGCCTTTTACTGGATATATCGCCTCTTTTATACTTTCGCTATTTATTCGATAAATATTATTTCTAATAGCAGTACATGAGATATAGTTTGCAAACCTAAGAACCAAGCACGGTTCTATATTATAATGTATTTGTAAGTCTAAAATAACCCACTCATCACCAGGTTACTAGAGAAGAAGCGATCTCAAAACAGCGACGTCCCGCCTCCGATCCCGAGTCTGCCCATCAGTCCGCGGACGGCGATCGCGAACGCCTACTACGACAAGCTGCTCGGCGAGGTGGAGGTGCAGCAAGCGCTGCTGCCGCACAACCTCGACCGCAACCCCGACGAGTGCTTCAAGAAGGCCATCCTGTTCCCGCTGCTCGAGATCGACCCGCCGAAACAATGCCTGTTTCTACTCGTCGATGCGATCGATGAAGGCGCTCTTAATGGTTAGTTAATAGCTAAAGTGCTGGGTTTCAGTGCGTGCGTGCGACTGTGTGCGTCTACAGTTGCGTATTGCGTGTATAATTACGTGCGAGTATTCGTACGTAATGATTATGTGTTTACGTGCGCGCGTACTTTAAAAAGACGTAAAAAGAATCCTTCGGGTGTTACATTAGTGTTCTTTAGATTTATAGGCGACAGTGTCAAAATATTATCATCATACTTTAAAATGAACCTGTAGATAGCAGTATCGACAAAAATATCTAAAAAATATTTTACACTTGACTCTGGCTTTGGGATGAATTACGCTGACAGATACAGAGCTCATTTATTATACAAATATAATAGCTTACATACTCGTAGTAACTAGTTATATAGAAATATGCTCTGTGTACCAGGTAACACTAGTCAGGAGGGCACGGACGGGTCGGTGGCGGCGCTGCTGGCCAGACACCAGCACCTGCTGCCGCACTGGCTGCTGCTGGTCGCCACTGCCAGGAGACACTCCCGCCCGCTCACCAAGATGTTCACTGGTAACCGCCACTTTGTATAAAATAAATAAAAATAAGCTGAACAAATTATATGTGCAGATACTGCTAGATGTGTATGTAAAAGACAGTTTTATTTTTTATGAAAATAACTTGCTAACTTAAGTATTAAATCTTGGACATAATTTTGGTCTTTCGTACTAAATTGTGATAGATTTTTTATTTATTTGTGTGTGTGTGTGCAGGCTTCCGTAAGATCACGCTCGACGAGCTGCAGCGCGCGCACGTGTCGGCCGACGTGCAGCGCTACGTGCTCGCGCGCCTCGACACTGAGCCGCGATTAAGGTTAGTATACATTGTAATCGTAACGAAATGCCGTTACATCAGTGAAATTTTATGAACAGATGAACAAGGCTACAAGTGTGTAGATGTGTTAACTAAAATGAGCCTTATGTGCTTTGTATCAGAGCTCGAGTTTCAAGCGACTCGACGGCGGCGGCGGCAGCGGCGGCCGCGCTGGATCATCTGCGGATCAAGAGTGACGGCTGCTTGTTGTATCTCGAAAAAGTGAGTATTTAAGTAATCTAAGTCTTTCGTGTATTTGTGTATAACGTTTGAATTGAAGAAATTTTAATACAGAAAAAAACACTAAAACTCAATGAAAAATATTGGTTTTTTTTCTTAATCTTAAATAAATTTTACCTCATGATACTGTAAGATCTGATGTATGAGATCTTGAGCGTGCTAAAGAAATACGCTCGAAAGACATAATTACCCTCCAGGCAGTCAGGGGACTTAGGATACCATACTATATTTATTTTTTGTCCACAAACGTGGCTATAAAAACTGTTCAAGTATAAATTATGTATGTTTGTTTGTGTTAGGTGCTAGACGGCGTGGCGGACGGGTTTATCGCGCTGCGGGAGATCAAGGAGATCCCCGGCACTCTCAACGGACTGTATCTGTGGCTCGCGCAGAGGCTGTTCCACGGACGACGGTTTACTAAGGTCCGTATGTGTGCGTGCCTATGTGCGTGCGTGCATGCGTGCATGCGTGCGTGTGTGTGTGTGTGTGTGTGTGTTTTTGTCATTTAAAATGTAATAGGGTCACACAATTAGTTATTGATCTACCGCAATGTGTAT